>CAOJCO010056281.1:0-10005 GCA_948330635.1 Euphorbia biselegans | reverse complement strand
ATCGGACGAAGAAGTTATGGCTAAATGAAGGTGAGGTGATGAACTTGTGCAAATTGAAGAACAAGAGACTGGTATTTACCGAGTGCACTCATGTACTCGACGGAGTACCACACCCAAGTACCATATTGTACAACCCTTGCTCGCCCACATACATAAGCTACTCACCCGAGTGCGTAACCTTACTCGCCCGTGTAAGCCGATTACACAGAGACTACAGGCTGTAGTGAAAGAGGTTCTCACCCGAGTACCTGAACCAACGAAGACCAAATGTAACAAATTAACATGGTACTCGGCCGAGTACCATGTGTACTCACCCTAGTACCATTGCGGGGTAGACTTATCGTATTCCACTTTTAAACCCTATTTTTAGGTCGATTGATTTGCTGCTACAAGTGAGTCTCCTGATAGACTTTTCTTTGTATTTCGAATTTCGGATTCTACATTAATTGAAAGTGTTTGCTTTGAACTTTCTCCTTTTGAGGTCAATAGATTTTCTGCTACGAGAGAGTCTCCCGATAGAGATTCACCTTCACATGTTAATTTGCCCACCAAATTGCCGATTGGATTTAGAGTTTAACCTATGAATTTTCTTTTCTCTTTTCTCGTTATTTGATTCGGGACTATATATTTGCTAGAGTTGACATTGTTAATTGTATTCATCTTTCTCTTCTCATACTTATTCTTTTGATTTGATAATTAGGGTTTGTGACTGTGATTTAAATAATTATTATGCATGTGTTTTCAATAGCCTCGGAAACTTAAAAATCGCTTTGATTCATATCTGTTATGTGATCCAGATCGATAACTAGAAAATCGGGAGGACTGACAATCCTGCGGAACTTAAGCATACGTTGTGCCTGATTCATAGAACTAGGCGGACCCTCTAGATAAACTTACCCTAGGAAATTCATAAAGTAGGAGTCACTATTGATTGCATGCATTAATATTAATTCGGATTCTTTCATTGCTTTAATTTATTGGTTATTAGTAGATTGAAAAGTCCATCCATATTAATATTCATAAGTCAGCAAAACATCAGTTAATTTTTCCACAATCGTGTTTGCAAGGGTTTGGATTGACATTGATCACAATTAGGTTTATTTTAGCTTAGATATATTTCCAGTTTTATTGTTATCGCCTATAACACGCTGAAACCCTAGATTAGACTGTAGAGGTATTTTCTCTGTGGGATCAATACCTAGACTTTAGAACCAGATTTATTACTTGACAACGATGGGGTACACTTGCCTCTGAGTTGAGTAATCAGTGCAATTGATTATTATTCTAAATTCATATCACTGCTAACACGTCATTAATAAGCTAGCCCATCAATCTATGGGAATGGGTTCTAAAGCGACTACGACCACCAACATGGATGTCAGGGGCAAATTCAAACCGAGTTGGGAAGGTCTGTATATGGTAAAGAAAGTCTTATCCAAGGGGGCTGTCAAGATTATAGGTATAGACGCGAACGATTTCACAAGTCCAATCAAAATCAACAAGCTGAAAATCTACCATATATAGGCCTATCAAGTTCAGGTAGGCTAGAAAAGAAAAGGAACACACAATCTGTCAAGTTGAAAATTGGTAACAGTGCTTGAGGAAAAATTAAGACACTAAAAGAAATGAAGCCTGCCAGCCCGGCTTAATGAGAAAAGAAATGGCAACTAAAAGATTTGTTTGGCTAGAAAACCTACAAAGGTAACTCAAACAGCACGGAATGAAGATTGGCTACGCTTTTGAGATACATATCTTTTTTTGGTTAATCCAAACATCTCTATTCCCATTTTTAATGCATGCAAAGTAATATCATCAGTGTTAGAAACATGTAATTACCGTTTGTATTAAAATGCAAGTGTCATTTTGCAAAATAACCTAAGCTGATTTCTATTTATTAAATGTTCTTATTGTGCTCATCTCAAATATGTGCCGCATTTTAAATACCCCATGTTCCCATTATGTTGTCCAACTTTATAAAAAAAGTCTTGGAAATATATATGTCAAAAATAGGCCAATTAGCAGTCAAAATACAAACATGTAAACAGAATACAAGAAAGTCTAATCATCCATCTCCTTTGACCTGGAACAAAAGCTCTCATCTTAGTAGCCATCTCCATTTTAACTTCTTGTCGACCCAAAAATCATCCGAATTCGCAGTAATAGCTCAATATCTAGCGAGAAAAGTTTCAAAATACCCCAGGTTGGCATTAATACCACAAAAATCATTCCTCTAACGAGGAAATCAACTATAGAAGCATGAATGACACTATCAAAAGCATAACAAACCAAACAGCACGCATGGATGATACTCCCTTGCAGGTACACTGAAATTAGGTAGCTTTCTTTTTTCTTTACTCCCTATTCTCTCTTTCGAATAAATAAAATTGGCCACAAGAACCACATGTGCTCAAAATTAAACAAACTTCAATTATACGAGGGGCAGCCTACGAACCCAGAAACTCCCACACTAATGACGAAATTTATTACCTTATTTTGGTCAGGTTGTTGGGAGAATCCAAATTGATCTTTGCACACTTAAAATGATAATAAGCCTTTAACTAATCCAAAATTCATAAAAAAATGATAAAAAATGGGAAGGAACTAAGCCTGCTTGACCAGTCGGTCTGATCGAGTACCCAGCTAGTTGAAATCGGTTGGGTGGTAGTTGAGCTGGTTGGCATATATGGTTGAGTGGGCTGGCTCAACTTGACTGTGCCAGATGGCATCGACTCGACTTAACCTAGTCGGCTGAACTTGGGTTAAGTCAGCCGAGTTAAGTTGACCCAGTCGGATCATCTTTGACTCATCCGGTATAAATTAGCTCAAACCAGATAAACATTATCCAGATAAACCCTCATGGGTTAAGATAGGATGAATTAACGGGGTTATCTTTCACCCGATCGATGCATCTTCACCATAACCGGATAGTGCTTATCCAATTGATGAGTCGGCCAGCTCTTCTTTGAGCCGGCCGACCCATCTTTTTTTATTTATCAAATCTAGGTTTTTTGAATAGAAACTCTATAAATAATTTAGTTCAGCCTCAGTCTAAGGGGATGAAAATTTTGGAGAAACATTGACCCTATTATGCAAAAATAAATACCCAAAAATTCTTTCAACTATAACAGACATTTGGATTTTCGAAGCAATATAGGATCCGCATCAAAACATTTGGAATAGCTCCATCGAGGTAATCCTGAAGAACGAAAAACTTCCTTTCTTTTATTTATTTATTTCTTTTGTGTGTGCTTTTATTTGTTCTTTGTTCTTGTTTTATTTTCATTATTTCTTCACCTTCTTTTATTTTTTTACAATTAAAATTTGAATTTTTATTATAATTTTTTTATTGTATAACGATTAATTATCACATTTTGATGTATCTTTGATTAAAATAGGATATTAAAAATCTTTATATTCCTTCCGAATGATTTTAACTGAAATATTGAATTTGGGATTGCCCACTTTTGGCTTCTAAAGTCAAATGTTTATTGGAATCCCAACATAATTCAATGAAGGTTAATTTGGGATTCATTATTGTTGTATGTTCTCCTTTTGGGATGTAGGATATTAACCCATTTGTTCCATAACTCCCTAAAAGTATTTTATTAAATTATATAAACCTTTTTCTTTTGTTTTCCAAAATTCCACAATTTGATCTTTTCCTAACTTAATTTTATTCCATCCCTATTCATGATTTAATTCATATTATCTCATGAATATTTTTTCAATATTATTTAAACACATTTAGTTCTTTCCTATTCAAATTTATTTTCATTCTTTCCATCTTCATGTCTTAATTCATATTATTCCATGTGGGAACATTTAGAATATTTGTTAGGAACCCTACGAAAAAGATATCCATATTTCTTGAGATAACCTAACCACCTCGCATGTAATACATGTAATCTTGGCCAAACCTATTTTCTTTAATTCCATAAATTATTATGCCATCTTTCTACCATGTTTGAAAGTACAATTCCAAAGTTAACCGAATTTTGGGATTGTCATGTTTGGAATTGATTAACTATTATCTGTTTTGCAAATTTTTAGTTAGGTCATATGATGTGTTTATTTTATTTAATTTCTGAATATTATAAACTATCATGGCATATACATTTCGAATGTAATTTAGGTGATTGTATTCCCCTTCTCACATTTTTTATCAATTGTACCCCGTTGGGTAGTTTTATATGGAAAGGTTGTAATGTTGTGATTATAATTTATTTACTTCTTTCTCATATGAGTGCTCATACTCAAATTAAAATGAATTTATGTATATTTGAATACGTATTTCAATTCAAATTTCCAAACTAGTAAATGAGTCATCCCGAACCCAAAATCTCTATTTTGTTGCATGGTGGCCTCATCTAGTTCAGCCATACTAATTTTTTCGATTGAATTAATCTGGGTGGCGACTCCAAACTAACCTTTCTAAATTGAAATTTGAATGAAATATACTATTTTACCTGGTGTGCTTCACAGCATTTTTCGTTTCTTCTTCTACTCACACCTGTATGGATATAACTGTCGAGGATAAAACCCCAGCGTTGGGGTTTTCAGAAAGCATTTTCCTTTTCTTCTCTCCATTTCCTTAACACCTACGACCATGGACTTCAAGAACCCAAAACTTATTTTCGGCTGAAGATCTTAAAAAAAAAAGGCTATAAAAGAATGAGTATATGCATTCACGGGGAAAAGCTGTTACAATTGTGTGACTATATATATGATCGAATGAGTATATTGTACTATGACTTAAAAAATCGACAGTTGCTCAATGTCTTCCATACACGCGATCCAAACACAATTTAAAAGATATATGTATTCTAAACAAGTTATGAATCGAAATTAAACACAAAATTAACCTTAAATAAGCTAGCGAACCCAAAGTTGACAATTGTAAGCTCAAATAAACTATCGAACAAAAAGTTAACTTGTGAATTTAGGTGAGAGAGCGACTAACAGCCAGAGCTATAAAAAATATTTTTGGAAATGATAAAAATTCCCCTTAAATGAATCTAAATTTTTGAATGCATGATATGAAGGATAATATAAAATGAACACATTTTATGTATTCCCTTTTTGAGGGTTGTTATCATTGCTACATGTAGCTTCATATTAGAGGAGGCTCCTTAGTTTTCTTAAATACCATAGAGTGTCCGAGCTCTGATGGAGGTTTTAGGTTTCTTTGACTTTATCATATTTGTGAAGTTAAAGGTACTTAAGACCTCAATTGAGGTAGTCTGTGATTTGGTTGAGCGGTGTAGTGATGTGACACATACATTCCACTTATCTAGGGGTGATTTTACGATTCGCCCCTCAGACCTCTTAGCTATGATGGGGTTTCCTTTTACTAGGTCCACCATTCACTATAACACCAGGTTAAGGACGTTTCCCCTAGGAGAGCACATGATATCGTATATTGAGCAGATGATCGGGGTTCAGCCTATTTTAAGAAGAATTCTGTGCACAAAGCTCTATAGATTTTAGCTAGCACACCTTAATAGTGATATAGAGCAATATTATTGAGATTTTCTCCTGATCTTTCTCTGCATAAGCTTCTTCCCTGCAAGTAGCAGTGATGTCAACCTAGTTCTGCTCCCCACCTTGGAGGTACTCTCGGAGGTGAGAGAGAAGAACTAGGTCTGGGCTATCCTGGGAAGAACCTTCTATTAGTTAGCCCTATACGCACTCGGGCTGTAGAAAGAGCTTAAGGCTCCTTGGTTCTTCATATTGATGAGCATCAACACTTTCTAATTTTAATTCCTTTTTAGAAAATTCTCTTTGGCAATACCCCCTTTCTGGGCCTTCACTACTTTGTTCCTTTTAGATATAGGAATTTGAGTACCATATTCTCTGCAGACCATAGCTACATAACATACCAGAGTTTGAGCTTCTAAAATTTCTTGAGGATACACAAACACTAGTTATGATGTGTTGGATTTAGGAGTTTTCAGGGATTAAGTATTATGATTAAGAGTCAATCAGAGGATGACTTTGCAACCTGGCTCTGTCATAGGTAATAAATGGTATTAGCCTATAGACTAATTCACAAACTTTATAGTTAATATATCCTGACATTTTCTCCTTTTACAATTGATATTGATCCCTTAGAGTCACATTGGTAATGATTCCTTACTAGCAGAGGTATAGGCCACCATAGACGATAGGTAGTTTGTAATCAAGTGTTCCACCTCTTTGGACTGGTGCTCCAGAGACTGAGCATGTGGTTGCTTCTCAAGTACTCGTCCAATTCCTCTGCCTCCCCTTGACATGTTATTATAGCTGTATTTATTGGGAGAGGCACATCCTGATATTTTAGAGGGTGTGGTATATATAGCTCCTTCTTTAGCTGGCTCTTATAAAACTGTGCTAGTATACCTTTTACCTCTGAGCTGTATAGTGTGAGCCGACGATAAATTAATAAATTTAGGGATGCTATGAAGTGCATCGGGGCTTGAAATATCCTATTGAAAATTTTTTTTAAAATGGTTCAATTGGATTCGACACCTGGATCAGCTCAACTGGGAAAATTAGTATGGCTGAACCGGATGAGGCCAATACACAACAAAATAGAGATTCTGGGTTTGGGATGAATCACTCACTAGTTTCGAAATTAGAATTAAAATATGCATTCAAATAGAATTAATTCATTTTAATTCAAACATGCATCGTTCATGCACGAACGGTAAATTAAACTAATTCACAATTTGAAACAAGTAACAACTCCATCATTAAATAGATGTGAACTTACTTTGGATGAAGGGAGCTGCTTGAATATGATGCTAAAAAATTGATTATATTCAATAGATAATAGAATTAAATTTATAAGTAGATTCATAAAATCTATTTCCGACATTCATAAAGAACTCATACATACGAATATATAAATGCAAAATTGAAAGGTAATTTAGGAAAAATACATGTATGCAATATTTGGAAAACTTAAAAAGGTTAATAGGATAATTGCAGTTCTAGCTTATAATTATTAATCCAAATATATCAAATAAGCATGTGGCCTATATTAACAGACTAATCATTGAATGGAGCACATAGGAGGATAATGAAAACACAGATTCATATAACTTTACAACGTCATTTCTGGGAATAGCAACACAGAAGCATGACACTGTAATGGAACCCTAACAGCATCAAACTAATAGCAGCATACAAAGAAAGACAGCACATCCAGTAAACAGGCGGCTAGAGATGAAAGTTCGCATATGCCTTCAATTATTGTGTCCCAGAATTAAAAAATGCAAGAATGCATGAAATAATTAATGGCTTAAACATAATTAATCAATTTGAATAATCAGTAACATAGACATGAATGGCAAACATAAAAACCAAGAATAGAGGCACGGAATTCTGGGTCTCAGGGTCTGCTCATACATAGTGTTCTCCAAATTCTGAAGCTCAAAAAGGTTTAATCCGTAAAGCTTATTCCAGTTTTCACTCAATATGTATTGAGAATTGAATTTTATAATTTTAATCACTGGGCCTCAACAAGTAAAATAAAAGAGAAAATAAAATCAAACAAGACCAAATGGGATTCTAGGTAAACACAAATTCGACAGTAATGGGAACTCAAAGCAGAAAACGCATAGTCCATCTTGAAATCTAGAAATCACAAAAAGGAAATGGAGAATGTTACTTTGTTTTCTTTCTTAAATCACCTTGTCGGAGCTATCCGTTGATCATCGATCACTTCAAATCCTTACTGCTCAGTCCGTCTCTTTCGTGTCTTACAAACTCCTGCTCTCAGTTACCGATAAAAATTGCCCTCTATCTCTATATTTTGTTCTTCTTAAATTCTTGAACATCTCCCTTTGTTCTCACTCTTCGATTGATTACCTGTGTATTTTGCTTTTTACCAAGCTCCCCCCTTGATCTATGCCTCACCATCAAAGTCTCGCCTACAATCTACCAAGCCACCCCTTTAATTTATCACTGCTGAATTCTATTTATCTCCTAAGAATAATACATCAATTCCATCTCTCATTCTCCATTCCAAAACTTCTCCTCAAAGAGATCTCCCATCAACAGAATTATGTTCCCCTTCATGAAATCCAATTTCCTTTCCCTTTAATCCTACATGCCTATCTGCTTCCCTTTTTTTCTTCTTCACATCGCCAAAATGGCATCGTTTTTAGCCTTGCCAAAACAACATCATTCTAGATTTTGTTCTTTTTCACATCACCAAAATGATGTTGTTTTTGTCCTTGCTAAAATGACTTAGTTCTGGCTTTTTTCTTTTGTACATTACCAAAATGGTCTCATTTTTTACCTTGCTAAAATGATATCATTCTGGCCTTTTGTCCTTTTTTATGTTGCCTAAAACAATGTTGTTTTGGGCTTTAATGTTTCTGGCTAAAATGATACCGTTTTGGGCTCTCTTTTATTTATTCCTCTTTGCTTCAAAATGACATAGTTTTTAACCTTTTTCTTTTTTAATCCCTTCACTCTCCTATTCTCAACTTTAAGTCCTTTAATTCTTCTTTTTTTACACATAGGACCCCGATACTATGTGCAAACCACATGTATTTAGCATAGGTATTTTGAGAATTTGAAGCATAATTAAGGTATTTGATGGTATTTTGTGTTAGAATGGTTATTTTTGCAGGGAATTGTCTTCAAGAGTGATAAATGGACCTTGGGAAGGAATGTGTGCAATTAGCACTAATTATGGAAAAAAGTTGCAAAAGTTTAGGGATGGATAAAAAGAACGTGGTTGCGACCGTGACATTTCTGGGTCGCGATTGCGACATTATGAAGCAAGGGAAATGTGGCATGAAAGAGGAAGTCATGAGCGCATAATGCCTATCGCGATCGTGACAAAGGCATTTTAAGCAATTAATGGGCAGAAGGTCATCACGAGCATGACACTCCTACATCACAATCGCAACAAGGGAAAATTTTAGCACCTCAGAGTCCAGAAGGTCATCGCGACTGTGATAAAGCCTGTCGTGATCGTGACATGGCAGTTATGGAGGTTTCTAAACGTTTCACTTTTTTGAAAATTTGAACCAACAACCATTTAAACCTGTCCTAATCATCTCCCAGCCAATCAAAAAAACCCCTAATCACTTCTCAACCAATCACCAACATCTTCTAACACTATATAAACCATTTTACCACAAACCAAGGGGTTCAAATAGATTGAAGAGATGAAAAACTTTACGTTTTTGAAGAACACAAGAATAAAGGAAGACAGCCATTTTGTAAGGGAAAAGGAACGATTTCTCATGTAAGGAGGAAGAGATCTACATCTCCAAGGGGTTCTTGGTTATTACTAGGGAGATACAACTCCATAAAGAGTTGTATCTACCCTTTTTCTTCTTCTTTTTCATTTTGAATCTTTATGTTGTACTTTATAGTTAATCATACTCGTTGTATGTTGATTTTATTTGTTGGAATTACTGGAACTGAGTGACAAGTTCTAAGGTTTATCTATGTTTATATTGACAACCTTAACATGTGTATACTTGTTGAATTTCAATGAATGAATTTCTGTTTAAGGATTCTATTTCTCCCAGTTTATGTTGATGAATATTGCTGGAATTATCTTGATGTTTATTTTTTATTTCTTAAGTATAAATCCTAGTTTAAATGCTAAATGCATGATATGAGTTAATCATACCTATTATGTATGGATTTGGATTAAGTTTCATGCTTTATTGCACTTTAAAGCATTACCATTATGCATGTTGGTTAAATGCAGTGAATTGGACTGATTATGAATGTATTGTAATAATCAAAGGATATATTCAGAGTTAATTCATTTATTGCATGAGTTTAGTTAATCATACCTATTATGTATGGATTTGGATTAAGTTTGATGCTTTATTGAACATTAAAGCATTAACATTATGCATGTTGGTTAAATGCAGTAAATTGAACTGATTATGAATGTATTGTAATAATCAAAGGATATATTCAGAGTTAATTCATTTATTGCATGAGTTTAGTTGAGTTAATCATCACCAAATTTATGATTTTCATTGAAAT
>CAOJCO010047422.1:0-99792 GCA_948330635.1 Euphorbia biselegans | reverse complement strand
GCCCCCTCAGGTTCAAGAAGTTTAGGCATGAAGGACGCTCTCTAATAGGGGGTGAGATTTTCTCAAGGACTTTACGGCGCAGCTAGTTCTTTAACCATACCCCGTCTTAGAAGTCTCCATTTCACCCTCGGTCTTCAGGGCTCTGGGCTTATCACTCTCTCGTCGACTTTCGCTTTCTCGCTTAATGCTATTTCTTTCCTTGCTGGCTGGGCTATAGGGTTCTCAAAGGTTTTCTTAATAGCAAGCACCTTACTCGAGTTTTGGTAATAGGGAAAGCTCTATGACTATTAGCTATAGCCCTACCATGTAAGATAGAATCTCTAGCCCCAAGGTACATCTCTTTTTCTTCCTAACCTACAATCTAGTTCGAATTCCCAGGAAAAGATCTCTCTTAGCGTCAACCTATAGTCAGTCCAGTATGAAAGCCAAAGGCCTATGAGACTCGCTAATCAACCCAAGACAAAGCTGGAATTGATATCCGGTCAAACTCCATGATCTACTTGAAGTGATTTTTTGACTAAGTAGTGGAACGAAAGCTGACATGGCGCTCCCTATGGAGATTCTTTCTCGGCCATCTGATGTTGGGAATTCACCTTCAAAGGAGAAACCTATGATCCATTGTGTGTCACGACGTCTTTAGTTTAGTTGAAAAATCAAACCTGGAATGTTCCGCTTCGGATAGGATGATTGTGCCCGATCAGTCAATGATGAGAAGGCTTCTGCCGACCCCAAAGTAGTTGATGACACAATAGTACGAGATTGCTCGCTTCGTTCCCGAACTATTGAGTTACGTGATCAAACTATAAATGAGTAGGAAGATCTAGGCAATGATCTCGTAACTGCACTAAATGGATGAATGCCCCGGCTATTTGGTTATCTCAGAGGCATGGCCATAGTTTTTATCTTGTTTATCGAACGAGTCAATCTTAGTGTTCTACCTTCCCCACCACCGTATTCTATAGCAGGGGATTGGCCGACAAGACTAGCATCGCTTATTCCTCCATTGACCCATACCTTATTATCAGTAGTGGAATATAGGTTCCGAAGGCTTATATGCTTCCACAGGAGGTTGCCTTGCTTCCTGAGTCTGGAGGAATACTCCTACAATCGAGCGAAGACACACACAACGGGATCCGTCCTATAGAAGTGGGACTTAAACTCCTTTTCATGTCTTCTCTTTTGTGTATCGAGTTCGATGGAATTTTAACAAAGCAAGCTTGACCTGTCAGTGAACTTGGTAAGAACCTAAGCTTTAGGGAATCATCATTCGAAGACCCCCGCTGGCCTTTCCAGTCGAGTTTTTTCCCTTCTTTTTTGTTTGGCACCACGGTTATAAGCTTCACTTCATGCTTTCTCATTAGAAGAGAATCGCATCTATTGCTATAGAAGGCAAGGAAAAACCAGACCAAGTTCCCCTTCTTTGGCTAGTCTAGGATAGGAAAATCAGTCAGGCTAGTGACCTTCAATTGAATAATTCTAAGGTAAGCTTTCTCTCATTTACCATTTACAAGACAAGTGAGTATTACACCAATCGAATCCCTATTGAATGAATTCCAGATCTTATAATAATCTCAGAGTGGAAACCCCATCCTTTATGCCCTCGTTGAGACTAATTGATAGAATCCTGTAGTTATCCCTTGGACAGGGATAATAGAGATTTGATACCTCCTCTACTTGATTCACATAGGAAGAGATCGAAAACAGTGCGGAACCTGGTCCCACTGCCCTTGGGCTAATGACCTTTTATCCGAATGGAGTCTACCTGATAAGAATGGAGTTACGGAAGGCAACAGATTTACCACATTCTCAGAAGTACCGATCTCAAAGACCAGGAAGCTCGGGATGTCCACTTTCAGGTCATGAACTAAAGTTCGTGGGCAGAGAAAAAACAGGCTTGGGCCTTGCTACTATTTGGAGATTTTCAGCCACTCCCCCGGCTTGAGCCAGCTCGGGCTCGTCATCTAAAAACTCCATATCTGCCACATCCTGGTGGGAGCAGGCAGCATAAAAATTTTTATCTTCGGGAGACATGTTCGTAACACCAAGAACAAGTAAAGGTCAGTCCAGATATAGATCGAAGGCATCTATAAAACAAAACGCAGTAAAAAACACAACATCACAAAATAACGCAGATTCATATTTCTGTGAAAACTCTGCAAATAAACTACCAGGGGACTCTCCCGGTATTTTTGTCACTATCACCCACACCGATTCCGACTCTCGGATATAGGCCTTGGTCATAGAAATTTCTTCGAGCCATTGACTCCTCTGTGCATCAGTCATCCCCTCTATATTGGCACAACGCCAAGGAGACACTATATAGCAGCTGGAGTTCAAAAAGCCTCTACGGCTCGCTTCTCATTTAAGGGGGTTGATGGAGGGTCTGTTGTCAAAAACTGCAGCACAGTCACCTCCTTATCTGTGAAGCGACGAGGAGGCTTCCAGGTCGTGTCTGTAGTCGAATCAGTATTCCAGTTATTGGGAAAGGACCATGCTCTGTTCGACCTCAGAACAAAGAAACGATCACTCAACTCTATAGGTTTGCTCGGCAAGTCTGCGACTGCCCTCAAGGAAGCACGATTAAAAGAAAAATGCACATGAGCAGAATTTTTTGACTGGGCAGGCTTGAACAGTTGACGGAATACCGCGCTTGTCAGTCGGAGACCCTTTTCTTGACACAACTAGTAAAGCCCCACCATTTATTTCCACCCATTAGGGGTGTTTTGGCCGGGTTCAAGGGAAAACTCTCGCAGAACTTCAGCAAAAAAAAGGGGGGAGGAGGGGAAGACGCAATCCTGCTCTGAATTGATCTTCATACAAGATCAATTCATTATCACCCATCCTCTGGTCCCCGCGCACTTCAAGAGAAGGCAATGTTAGAGTATAGGGTTCACCTATACGGTGCGCGATGGCAATTGCGAGCAGATCCCTTTTCGTCAAAACTGTATAAGCAAGATCTACAGTCGCCTTCTTCAAAGCTTTGGGCCTCGCCCAAGTTCATTCTCGATTTTTCTAGTACACCAACTTGAAAGGCGATCACCCACTCAAACAATTGTCTGATTTCTTCCAGACCTGTTGGTTCTGGAGCAGCATAACCCCATTTTACAATTATTGATCAATTTTTATTACAGCCTTCCCTATATACTACAGGAGTTTTTTGGGCCTTTCTTTTCTTTGGTTTAGAGGGAACAACCTCTCTCTCACTCCTTACAGCATCTAGACCTCTGGTTCTCGCCATTTATGAACGAACAACAGCGAACAAACAAGCACAAACAAAAGAAACAACAAGAGATGGTAAAAAAAAGAAAAAAAAAAAAAGGGAAGGAAAGAAAGGAAGACTAACCTCTAGGTGAATAATTGCAACAGGAAGACTGAAAAATTGAAGCTTGAGAATCTTCAGGGAAAGGCAAAAGAAATTACTAAGAAGAAGAAAGCAAGAGTAGCAAAGAAAAAGCAGACAACAAAGGAACAGTACGATGCAAAGCTCACCTATATATAGCTTCTCTCGTAAGCTGTTGCATTCACCCCAAAAGACGCGAGGACATCTAACGGAAATTTTTAACGAATGAAAACTCTTCGCGATCTAACGGTTTGAGGCACCTGTTGAGTAAACGTTGTTTTCTTCTACTCCGCATAAATGCTTAGACACTGGACTGGAGGGGAGGGGGGACATTTGATGAGGATAGTTACTTTTGGGCACGCTCACAAAACTGGGCTGCTTAGAATAACAAGGCCCACTCGGCATGTCCCACATAGCGCAGGGGCACTTAATAACCCCACCAAAGGTATAAATAAGGCCATCACCACCACTGTAAGTTAACTCTTCCCCATTTCGTTCGTTTACAGACTTCCATTATTTTTCTCTATTCATCTCCACTGACTTGACCGTCAGAGTGCAGGTTTGGGGTTACCCCCTCTCTGTCACAGGTGCAAAGCTCACACCGGAGACCCACATCCCATCGGACTTCATCAGCATTTAACTAGACTTAAAAAATAGATACTTAATTTTATTAAAAATAAATACAATTTAACCACTTTATTTTTTCGATAAAAAAATTTATTAATTTATAAATTTTAAGTATTACACTAGTTACAAGTCAACAATCAGTATTTTTTCGTTTGGCCGCTAACAAGAAGTATTAGGAAATGTAGAACAAAAGTGAGGCAGAGAAATCAGGATCGAGAGAAGCCCAAAAAAGGGAAGAGCCAAGCTCTCTTGTAAATTGTAATCTAAAACTAACGGCTCCACCTTTGTCATCTTCAGTTTTGCCAGCCAAGAGCTGAATGCTTTTCTGTGCAACTTGCATATTGAAAGCTAACTTGGTCCTGAATTTCCATGCCTTTGTTCCGTAACAGCGGGTATCCCATTGCTAAATCATTTAAGCAGATGATTTTTCTCTCCTTTTTTTCTCAATTTGGTTGCAACCCTTGAAGAGAGAGACGGGGCATAATATGCTTTACTACAACTTCCTTGAAGAAAAGGCTCCATTCGACCAAAATTAGGAGGAACATAAATATATATATGTATAGAAAGAGAGAAATATATATATGTATAGAAAGAGAGAAATATACTTAACTTCCGATTAGATTAGTGAACAGAAAATGAAAATTCTAAGATTTCATTAGTCCTCGCTAAATACTTCAAAAACACCTTTTTCTTTTATGCTAATTCTAATTCTACATCTACTCCTCTGAAATCTCCTTAAGCAACTTTAATACTTCAAGCATAGTTGGTCTCCTAGCAGGATTATCAGACAGACAATGAGAAGAAATCTTCATGACTTGAAGCATCATCGATTTTTAATCTGCATTTAGGACCGCTGGATCAAGGACATCAGCTGCCTCCCCCTTCTTCATCTTTTGAAAAACCAAACCCACCAAATTCCCACCTTCCACTTCTTTGAAGTCTGGCCCTGTTGGCTCTTGTCCCGTTACCAATTCAAGCAGAATCACACCAAAAGTGTAAACATCTCCCCTTGTGGTGGACCTCGCGCACTGCCCGTACTCTGGTGGAATGTACCCAAATGTCCCCGCAATATCAGTAGTAACATGGGTCTCACAAGCACTTATCAATCTGGCTAGTCCAAAGTCCGCAACTTTTGGCTCCAAATCTTCTTCAAGTAAGATGTTGCTGGCTTTTATATCTCTGTGGATGATGTGAGGGATGAATCCATGGTGAAGAAAAGCCAGCCCTCTTGCAGCACCAATAGCAATCTTGAAGCGCTTCGGCCAATCCAGGATTTCAAGAGCCCCTGTCCGATTCCTTAGCCAAAGATCTAAACTTCCATTCACCATGTATTTGTAAACAAGAAGCTTTTCCTCACCATAACAGCAGTATCCAAGCAGTGGGACTAGATTCTGGTGCTTCACTTTGCCCAAAGTTTCCATTTCAGCAATGAATTCTCGCTTACCCTGCGTTTTGGCTGGGCTTAGCTTCTTCACTGCAAGAGTTTCTCCATCTGGCAATGAGGTCGAGATATAGAAAGTGTTCCGTGATTTAAAGAGATTCGTTCTGATCACAGTGAACTTCAAATATCTACATCTCAGTCAAGCTAGAAAAAAAAATATATTCTATTCATAAAGTCTTTTGAATCTCCAGCTCTTGTTCTTGAATCAACCCTTCAGTGCTTTCGCGAAGCCGGTAGAGTACGAGCTACGAAAGGCGGGAAAGAGAGCAAGGAGTGAGAAACTTAAGACATGCAAGTCGAAGGTTGTTTTCGATCAGATCAGAGAAGGGGAAGAAAAGAACCTAGATTGTGAAAGTCTTCTGCGTCCCTTAGCGAACGAAAAGTGGAAGCTGCTCGGCCGGCGAGACTAAACGGACTAGCTTTACTGGAATAAAACTTTAGTAGCTTTAGCAGTTACCCCGGTAGAAAACAAAAGTAGCTGGCTCGACCGAAAGACACTTACGCGATCGAAGGCTCTGCAAGACCATCCAAAGCCCCCAACAGAAAAAAGGCCCGGAGCGTTGGAGAAAAGAGAGAATCAAGGAATGAACGATGGAGCAAAATAGGAAGCCTTAGCTGTTTATGCGAAAGATCTCAACGTATCAGGGATGGAGGTCAACCTGTTGACCAAAGCGGAATCCTCTTCTGCTTTTTACCTGTTCAATAGATGCCATGGTTCGTAGGTACCAACAAGTGTACCAAATCCTGACCAAATTGATAAAACCAGGGAAGTCTGGTCGCATCGAAAAAGTGAGGGTAGGCTAAGTAAATGGCTTACACGCTAGTAGTATTAAACACCATGAATTATAGGGGGGCCAAAAAAGGAAAGGCTGGATACAGGAGATTAGTTGATTAGCTGGTTGTCATCTTTCTGACTCCTACTACCAGTGGCGGTTTACTATAGCTCCAATCCCGCCTGGAATGACTTGCTTAGCTAGTTTCCTTGCGCTGGGTTATACTGATAACGGTAGGCCTCTGTGTCTAATCATCCCGTATGGGTGAAATGAAAAGTCTGAATGAAATAGGGCCCTCACAACAGTTCGCCTATCGTATAAAGCTCACATCCTTCGTCAGATACCTCCGTATTCTTTCGAAGGAATAGAGGCGTCCAAGAGCACTTCGGAGGGATTAGCCGGCTACTACTCCTACAGGGTTATATGGTTGCTCCACGAACTGACTTACGCGAAAAAGGATAACTAAGCAGTGCATCTGCTGTGATTACAGAAGGGATTGGGAGAGAAGTGGACATTCTCTTCAATGGGGGGCAAATAAAAATTCTTAGTTTGGATTAGAAGAAGAGTACACCAAATAGGCATACCGGCGACAGTCTAATCCTCCAGCTCAGCACATTCTTGAAGAAAGTTTCTTCTATTATCCCGGAAAAAACCAACTGGGTGGATTGCTTGATTCGACAAAGCTATGGAAATTGTACACCTTCGGCCTCCTCTTTCTCTTTTTACAAGCTTCAAGAATTGGTGGAGGCACTCTTCAACCCAATTCCTCTCTCTCTAACTAGTTGAAGATTGTTTCATTGTAACAGTTGCAGATTGGAACTAACTGAATTGATTCGGTTGGGATATTGATTACAGAGCCATCCTTTTGGGTATTTTCGCGCTCCATTTTTGAAATCTTGTGGACGATAATACCCATGGAATGAGGGTTTTTTTTACAGCTTTGTTTATGGAGTTAGACTTGCTGGGTTGGGTTTGTTAGAGATTGGATGGTAAGGTGGACTTGAGATTAATATTAAACGTAGGATTGGGAAGCCGTTATGAAGTTAGTTAAAGATGCGGTTATTTACCAGTGTATACGCAGTATAATAATCATCATCTAGTCTTGCAGGTTTCCTGTCTTGGAGTCTTGTTCTTAGCAATTGAATATTCCTCCATTACTGGTGATTCATCCGCCTCATCAGAAGTAGGTTGATGAACTGGGCTTGGCTCTAAATCATTATGTTGGGGGAAAGTTGTACTCTCCACCTCAAACTCCACCTGCTCGATTAAACTCTTCACGCTTGTGTCAAAAGGAACGGAAGGCCTCTTTTTTTTGGTAAAGCCAGAGTCATTGAACGAACACCACATCTCTACTAATCACATCACAGATTTAAGTGTCGGGGTACCACATTTTGTATCCCTTTACACCAGTACAGTAGAGTAGGGTAGGGGTAACCAAGAAATATGTCCCTTCTACACTTGCATACACAGTAACCTTAATATTAGCACCATTCATTTAAATAATCGAGAGGATCAGCTGAACTATGTCTCCTATCTGCACCAGCAAAAGTCGTTCCACTAACTGGAATTCCGTTCCGCACAAATTCTTTTTTCAGCTAACCCACTTTTTCTACATTTTCCTAATATATATATAAATAAATATTCTCCGATCGAAGAAATAATAAAAAGAAAATTATCTATTATATATATCATATAGAAAAAAGAAGAAAAATCATATAGTAATAATAAGAATTATTGGAGCGTGCTCTCGCTTCGAAGAAAGGAAACCGAACCTGGCGCGGCGCTGCTGGATGCTTCTGATTAATAGAACAGGAAGAGGAGTCAGCTAAAAAGAAAGACCACCAAAACTAACGACCACCAAGATACGCATAGTGATTCGATCTTTTGATCACCCATTTTTTGAAAACCTTTTTGGGGGGCTTCCGCCTTACACACGGAAGATTGGATTGCCTGAATCACGAGTCTTATATACTGTGTTACGATCACCTCATATTGATAAAAAGTCCAGAGAACAATTTGAAATGGAAATCAAGAAAAAAATTCTGGTCATAAAAACAAAAACGCATGAATTGCGCAAGAAGTTCTTTCGGTTAAAACGCCGTGCGACTCGGAGGACATAAGACTTCTTGGTCAAGCCAAAAAGATTGCCGACAGGATGCTCCTACCCCACCATGCCTGGCCCTTTACCTTACCTTAAGAAGAAAGAAAGAGAAAAGAGGGCGCTATGAAGCGTGGGAAAGAATGCAAGAAAGAAGTGTATGATACAACAGGTAACCTTAAGGAGTGGCGGCAAAGCTCTTGATTGATCAACGCGAGTGAACTGTGCTTAGACGCTTCGTAAAACCACACCGATCTACGAGAAGAGCTGATGGATGAGTAGGCTTCCCTTTTCGATACACGGAATGTGATCTGGGACACGATGGGAGTTTGCGTGCCTCGGTAGGAAAGAGATCACCGGAGTATAGCACAAGATCGCCTTTTCTTGCTGCCATTGGGTCGACCTGTAAACAAGGTAAACCCAATGGGAACCAAAAAACGGGAGGGTACCGCATTGGGCAGAAGATGATCCAAAAAGCGAAGGCTCACCCAGCGGAACTGAAGGAAGGAGCTTTTACAGCTTACCTTATTATTAGAGAAAGGGGGTGAGGTGAGATAGGCGACAGGTAGCTTGCTTCCAAGCGCCGCGAGGAAGAAAGAGAGATTTTCCGGTGCTGACTTGGATCTCGGGTGACGGAATAAGGCGGCCAGAATCGACGAGCAGTCGCGGTCGAAGCTTGGCTCTAGCCGATAGGCTAGCAGTAAGCTTGGCTACAGCGAAGCGCTTACCAAGCGCGAAGGAAAGGGCCTTCGCCACTTGAGCCGTATGCGGGGGAACTCGCACGTGCGGTTCTTAGGGGGGGAGAGCTAGTAGGAGCCATCCTATCCCAATAGCGTATATTTGGAGCTCAATATGAAATCCTATTTTCTTGCAAGACCCGTTCGGATAAGGGAAAACTCCAGAGATTGCTTTGAAGTAAGATCCTTGCCTTGACCCTTTCCTGAACCAGAACGGGGGGGTGAGAGGAAAAGGCAAAATGTCCCATCAAAAAAGTGAGGGCTTTCCGGACCCCCCTTTCCATTCTTCCGTACCCCCTCACCCCCCTTTTTCAATAAAGAAGCCCCCGGGCCCCCCTCTGATAAGGAAGGAAACGAAAGAATCTCCATTTTACGACAAATCTGGTCCGATGGCTCTTCTCCACTAACCACAAGGATATAGGGACTCTCTATTTCATCTTCGGTGCCATTGCTGGAGTGATGGGCACATGCTTCTCAGTACTGATTCGTATGGAATTAGCACGACCCGGCGATCAAATTCTTGGTGGGAATCATCAACTTTATAATGTTTTAATAACGGCTCACGCTTTTTTAATGATCTTTTTTATGGTTATGCCGGCGATGATAGGTGGATCTGGTAATTGGTCTGTTCCGATTCTGATAGGTGCACCTGACATGGCATTTCCACGATTAAATAATATTTCATTCTGGTTGTTGCCACCAAGTCTCTTACTCCTATTAAGCTCAGCCTTAGTGGAAGTGGGTAGCGGCACTGGGTGGACGGTCTATCCCCCCTTAAGTGGTATTACCAGCCATTCTGGAGGAGCAGTTGATTCAGCAATTTCTAGTCTTCATCTATCTGGTGTTTCATCCATTTTAGGTTCTATCAATTTTATAACAACTATCTCCAACATGCGTGGACCTGGAATGACTATGCATAGATCACCCCTATTTGTGTGGTCCGTTCTAGTGACAGCATTCCCACTTTTATTATCACTTCCGGTACTGGCAGGTGCAATTACCATGTTATTAACCGATCGAAACTTTAATACAACCTTTTTTGATCCCGCTGGAGGGGGAGACCCCATATTATACCAGCATCTCTTTTGGTTCTTCGGTTTTAAAATGGCCCTTTTCAGATGAAAATCTGAATACGCATTGCGCTGTATGCTGGGACTGTCTGCTTAATGGTACTCCTACTATGTTCATAAGTGGTTTTCTAGTAAAACCCCGATCTAGTAAAAATGGAGTATCTAAGACACAATCAGCAGGTAACCAACGACATAAAAGCAGTCTAGTAGGAACCTCAGAGACTACATGCGAAACAACTTATCCTAAATCCTTCTGTGAGTGGCTAGCTGGAATTATCGATGGTGATGGAAGTATTCAAGTTAGTAAACAAGGATATACTTCTCTTGAAATTACTATGGGACTTGAAGATCTACCACTACTACGATATATTCAACATATGCTTTGTGGAAGTATTAAAATAAATAAAAATGCGATCAGGTGCTAAAGCTTATCGACTACATAATCAACTTGGTATGATTAAACTAATGAATTGTATTAATGGTCATATTCGAAATTCAGCACGACTACTTCAACTACATCGTGTCTTTCAAGTACTGGATATCCCTGTAATTCTACCACTAGATGCTCAATCAAATTGGTTTGCAGGATTCTTTGATGCTGATGGTACCATTGGTATCGCTATGATAAATCGACTACCTCAACTAAGTATTCGAGTAACTAATAAACTTCTACAAGATGTAGAGTCGGGGTAGTATTTGGAGGAAATATCTACTTTGATAGTAGTCAAAATGGTTACTATCAATGGTCTGTACAAAGTCGAAAAGATGTTATCATGATGCTAGATTACTTTAAATCAAGTACTTTCCGAAGTCATAAATCACGACGATTCTTCCTTATTGAGGAATATTACAGTCTTTACGATCTCAAAGCATTTAAACCTGACAGTATTCACCATAAAGCATGGCTAGCTTTCCTAGACAAATGGAATAAGTTGATGATATAGTCCACCTTTCTTCTATTCATCCGCTTATATTATATTAGTAGAAGAGAGAAGCACCCTGAAGTTTACATTCTAATTCTGCCTGGATCCGGTATCATAAGTCATATCGTTTCGACTTTTTCGGGAAAACCGGTTTTCGGGTATCTAGGCATGGTTTATGCCATGATCAGTATAGGTGTTCTTGGATTTCTTGTTTGGGCTCATCATATGTTTACTGTGGGCTTAGACGTTGATACCCGTGCCTACTTCACCGCAGCTACCATGATCATAGCTGTCCCCACTGGAATCAAAATCTTTAGTTGGATCGCTACCATGTGGGGGGGTTCGATACAATACAAAACACCCATGTTATTTGCTGTAGGGTTCATCTTTTTGTTCACCATAGGAGGACTCACTGGAATAGTCCCGGCAAATTCTGGGCTAGACATTGCTCTACATGATACTTATTATGTGGTTGCACATTTCCATTATGTACTTTCTATGGGAGCCGTTTTTGCTTTATTTGCAGGATTTCACTATTGGGTGGGTAAAATCTTTGGTCGGACATACCCTGAAACTTTAGGTCAAATCCATTTTTGGATCACTTTTTTCGGGGTTAATCCGACCTTCTTTCCCATGCATTTCTTAGGGCTTTCGGGTATGCCACGTCGCATTCCAGATTATCCAGATGCTTACGCTGGATGGAATGCCCTTAGCAGTTTTGGCTCTTATATATCCGTAGTTGGGATTCGTCGTTTCTTCGTGGTCGTAACAATCACTTCAAGCAGTGGAAATAACAAAAGATGTGCTCCAAGTCCTTGGGCTGTTGAACAGAATCCCACCACACTGGAATGGATGGTACAAAGTCCTCCAGCTTTTCATACTTTTGGAGAACTTCCAGCTATCAAGGAGACGAAAAGCTATGTGAAGTAAAATAAGAAAGGGTCGCCGACTGCTACTAATAGTCGTACTCTCAGTTACTAAGAACCTAACAGAACTTCACAGAAGAAGCCAGAATCTCCATTCTTTACCGAGCTCTCTCTGCTATCTCCAACTATTCAAAATACCGGATTTGAGGTGACCACAGCTTGCTTAGGAGGGTCCATTTCAATGACACCATCATCTTAAAATGAAAACTTTTTGATCTCCCCCAAAATCTTCTATCGGATGACTAAGAACCCGATAGAATTAGCAGTATTTGGGATCTCCTACTCGTCCCACCGCATCCGGTCTCTTAGGTTCGGGAAGCTCGATCAACCCTTGCTCTAATAAAGATTTGAAGAAATCTTCAACATCCTCATTTCGAAAGGTACGTAGTCACTTGACCGAAGGGAAAGGAAGATTTTTTTTTTCTTTTCGTTCTTGGATCAACGTACTCTACGAAAGCAACTGGATCATTGGCTAAGGGTGCTTGGTAGCATGGCTCGGCTTAGCCGGCAATGGGCTTGCATAAATTTTGGTATGGTATAAAGAAGGAACGGTTCAAAAAGAACATAACAAAACATTTCATGATCGATCGAATTTAATTTACCTTAAGGCTGACAATGAGGTCTCCTCTTCCAGGCCGCTGGCGATCACGATCACGGGGTAGCACGCAGTCAGCATTCGATCATAGTTATCCCGTGGAGCAGGACTCAGGCTAGGAGAAAGGTATGTCAGAGACGGCCTACTTCCATTCTACCACAGGTCCAGCGGCATAATTTGCTGGGGAAGAAGAAGTCCTTGCTGCAGGTTACCGAAGCCCGACTCCGGAATTTTCCTGTGAAACGACTTAGCCGCATTCTTGGCTCTTTGGTTGAGCCGCTTTGTCCTTCCGAACAACCGCAGCAACGTCATTCGCTCAGAAACATTCGTCATGGCCGGGTTCTTGGTGCAGGGAAAGAGAGTAGCCATAGCTCCGGCCGTCCAGCATTTATTACGGTTTGGGCGCTGTTGCCCAAGAGAAACTGGGTCCAGGCCAGTGCAATGCGGAATTCCCGGTCTACTACTTCTATGCATGGTTGGACCTGTATTTTCCTAAGCTGTATATAAATTTCCCGCTTCCGGACCTGGGGAAGCTGAAAGATTATGTCCCGGAAATGCTTGCAATTGAGAACATTGAAGCCGGGAAGTTCAATGCGAAGATGGCCAGGCTCCTTATTTGTCATCCGATGAGCTTCACGTGGCGGCCCCATGGTAATTAAGAGATGCCCTAAATCTTGTATGATTAGTCGACAAGGTCGATGAAAAGGGCCCTTGCTACTTATTGCTGTTGTGAAAATGCAAAAAAGATAGTATCTGATCTCCATGCGATGCGGCATTCTGACGTTACGGCAGGGCAACGTGCTTCGGGGAGAACCGTACAATCTCCGCCAGTTTGCAAGACAATTTTTTTTTTACCAATTCATTCTGGCACCCGGTCACTCCCTTTAAACCTATCACAGCTGAGTTAACCAAAGCAATAACAGCGCCTTCGCCTTACGAAGTTGCGGGCTCAAACTAATTTGCAAGGTCGTAGAGATCACTCTATCCAAGTTTGCTACAGAGGAAATATAGCCACTACTTGATAAATGGGAATTAGTCCACGCTTACCGACCGACAGATAGCGAACCCGACGAAGCGCACCGCCAACATGCCTACCAAAGCTAGGGATCTACCCATACTGTTAAGTTAAGGAAAGGGCTGACAAAAAAGGTCACCCTCCTATTTTGCTACAGACCATCCCAACACATTCCCCTTTCTTTCGTCAATCAATTCATAGCCGAGTAGGAACTCGTCCGTCCCACAGCATTGTATTGGGGATCATGTATAAAGGAATTATATATCTTTTTTATTTTAGAGTCAGATTTTTCTTGCCCTGCTTGCCACCACTCCTTCTTTCTATAGCTGCTGATTCGGAGCTTCTTCTAGAGCATTCTGTCCCGTGGGAGTTTGCTTAACCCCGTGAGACTTCTGTTCCATCCCTACCAGTCCTTCTTTTCTCATCGGTTTGAGTGAAAGAAAAAAGGCCTTGATTTACACGTACGTAGGTTATAGACATCTCACTCCGAACGAAGGAGCGCGTAAATCATTCATTCTTAGGCCCAACGGATAGAGAGTCACTATGGAAGAACGCACGAAAGGAATCACTGATGGTTGAGAAAGAACTATATAGATTGGTGAGGCTACCGGCTCTGTACTCAATCGACAGATGAAACTAGCTCAGATGCTGCCTCCCCCTTCGGTCAACTAAATGAAATCAACGGCCAACTACTGACTGAGTCAATGTAAACTGGATCAATAGGAATAAGTTGCATTCCGTTCCGTCAGAGGTAAAATATAGATCTCAATCTCGCTTTCGAACCAAAGAAAGACTATGGACAGTCAAACTACAGTTTGTTCCGTAATTTTAGGGTTGTGCTTAGATAGTCACTGATGCTGGTTTAGAAAAAAATGATGAAAATGGAACTGGAACTCGGTCTGGGTAGGGATCTCAAAAGGAAATAGGGTTCCTTGAGCGCTTTAAGCTGGATTTTCTTTTCATTCTTATTATTCTAATGTGCTACCACCTTTGTTCTTGTCGGATCTTTGGCTATCTCGGATGCTCTTACTAAGGGATGTTGTAACATCACTCCTAGGAACTAACACAGCTCATTAGGGGAAAGACTAAAACATACCAGCCATTTCTATTCATTTCCCACCATTGCATTTTCTTTCTTTCACGAAGGAATCCATGTTATCAAACATCATTTCCCGAGCCGGGCATGAGCTACTCCCATCTAGCCAATCTCGATTTGGGATCTTAGCAGCAGCCCTTCTTGGGCTTGGGTATGAACTCAAAGAATCCCCCTTTTGGGGCTACCCCCTATCTAGTAAGGCCAGCTTCTGTGGCTTTCCCTCATTTCTGAGAGGCTTTCGCTTAGCTTACTTTACCATAAGCGAAATCTGAATTAGTGATCTCAGTGAAATGAAGGGCATTCGAAAAAGACTGACGGATCTTATACTGTCTTGAATCGAGTGTCTTCCTCCCTCTCCTTTTAGTCGAGCTACCCAAAACTGTCATTTCATTCGAGGCGGGATCGGAGGACGAAGTCTCGAGCATCGGTACTCGCAGCCTTTAAGTAATCGTCAGATTTCCAAAGCCGACAGGCCTTCACGCCCCGACCCTCAGATGCGGGGTTCACTGAGCAAAGGAGTCGACAGATCTTACATTTTTGTAGACTCCACCTTCGCGAAAGTACTAAAGGGAAGGCTAACAGTCTTTAGCGCAGCTTTTTAGGTATTTCCCAACGGAAAGGCTTTGTCGAACCCTCTTACGTTAACCTACTTTCTTGCCAGCGAAATCCCAATTTTTGCCCTTAATCAACAGAAACTTCCCACTTCTTGCAAGCACCCGCGAATGAATCGCTACTCCGCATAAGGATTGAGAGAGGAAAGGAAGTGCGAATGAAAAGAGAAAAAAACCATGCTCGGGTAAGGAACGAAGTAACCGAAGGTGCAGTGTTCATCGGCTCGGCTCCTCCCCCTTTTTCATTACTAATGGAATATCCTTCACTTCATGCCGAACGGAGATGATAATTAGGCTGCTGTTGAAAAGCGCCTGCTAGCGGAGTGAGTGAACTCTTTCTTGAGGAGCGGGTTCTATCCCCCGGGTTGAAGCATATACAAGGCAAAGGCCCCTTCTCTTTCATACCAGGAAAGATCAGATGAAAATCACGCCAGAAGAAAGCACTACTTACTGATCAGGAAGGGCCTTTGACTTTCAGTTAAGGGACGACGATGATCCGCTGTAATGATTTATCCGAAATCACATAAGTAAGGAAATTCTTAGACTCTTGGGGGAAGCTTGGCTTATTGAACTCCTAACTCATTTGCCCTTCGCCCCGTATTCCTTTTCTTATTCTCCCGTTCGTGCCAAGGAAAGCTTTCAGGCAGGCCAATAGCACCGGATTCTTCCTTCACCCCTGAAAGGGATTCGTGAACAACTGCAGCGGCCCCGGAAACCATTTGATCAAGCTTAGAGTAATGGCATTGATCCCGGATTGAGACCCTGGGGTGACTGAATTCGCTTTCGAGCTAACTGTAGCGGATGAAATGGCAGCAGAGTCGGGAACAGGAAAAGAAGCTTCGACCTCTATGGCAAGAAGAAATGGGACCGAAAACCTCTTATGTCAAGGGTGATACGACTTCCATTTGATATTGGATACCAGATCAGATCGACTCGCTTTTCACCTTAGATCAGGGCTAGATCGGGGCTTTTTGGTAATTCTGTGAGACTTTTCTTTTATCGCTTCTCCTCCATCAATTAAATGGCATAAGCTTTCTTCGTCGTGCTTAACAAATCCGGTTTTGAGAAGCTTATTTCATTCATATCCTTCCCAATCAAAAGGAGAATGCGGGTTTGGCACACTTGAATTGGGACTTCGATTGGAGACCAACTTAGGGTACTGGTTTCGCCTTGGTTTGATACATTCTTATCTACTTGGGTAGAGCCTTTCGTTGAGCAACCAGCCCTGTTCAATGATAGCCGAGATAGCCTTTGTGGTCCATTACACAATGGGAACACTGCTGGAGGAATCCTAAACTACTTATTAATATGTATCTTCCGGATGGATGGTTCTAGTACAGAATATGGTTTCCTCGACTCTATGGTTCCAGTAATGCCATCCTGTGGGCGAGTGAGCTTGAGCTTCGTGTTCCAAAGTATATACGAGATATTTATATCAATGGTAATCCTTCTGGCTTTAATTGGATGGTATTAGTATGGCTTGTCTAGGGTAAAAGTGAAAGTAGTAATGGAATCGGTCCTAGAATGGCTTTCCATTTTCTTATATCTAGAGATAGTTTTAAAGATGTTCCCCCAAAAGCGTATTCATAAATGGTCATGGAAAGGCTTTTCACTATTGAAGCTATCAAAGGTATCTTGGCTTGACTTGGCTGGGCATTAAGAATCCTGCCTTACATAGTCTAACCTGCGAATAAAGCATCTTTGTCAATGTAAGGAGTTTTCCTTATTCCTTTCATCCGGCTCTACAATACCTTTTATCAAGGGATAGCTTAAAAACATTTATTGCTTTGACTCTAGCTATAGATGTAAGGCTATTTACATAAATTGTAGTTAGTTTACCTCAGGAGCGACTAGACATATTGGAAGCAATTCGAAAAGGAACTACGGCGCTTTCAAGTAAGATTTTATCTTCCTCTTCCGGATAGACATTCGTATTTCACTTCTAGTACCATTTCACTAACGGCCAGTAAGGAAGCCGACAGACCAGTGATAGCTAAAATCCGAAAGAAAAGAGTGGTGACCTCATTCTATGGACAGGTTTACTTAAGAGAAAGAATGTCCTTGTAGTGTTTCGAGCGGGGTAAGCTTCCCCCGTGGCAACGATCACATGAACCCTAGAAAACTCCTGCTTACTCTACTAGTTTCATCGAGATTGGGTTGGTGTTCCGTATACCGTACTGTATCGAAAAGAATGCATTAGAGAGTATGCATAGCTGTCTTCCACCCCCATTCGGGCTCGTTCGTTTAGCAGATCGAATGAATAAGCAGTCGAAATTCTTTGATGTGCCGCTAGTTCTTTGGTGTAGCGAAGGTTTACTTCTTGCTGTCGCCTGGATAAGAGGAAGCGTGAGCGGTTGGTGGCTTTTTTAAGTATAGAGCTGGACTTTAAAGAAAGAGATTGATTCCAACCACAAAATCTTAAGAAGACACCTTTCAGGCTGACTAAGCGCCTATTTCAATGACTTTATGTTATTCAATAGCGGTCAGATGTCCATTAGTTCGAGTCTATTTCTCCGCTTTCTGAGTCCACTGAGGGGTTACGGGCTATGTAGGCTTCTCCACAATAAGTCGTGTCATCAAATGCGTTAATTGTCCTTCTTTTAGGTCTAGAACCAGCTACTTGACTAGAGCAAGGAAATTCCCTTCTTATTAGATCAATGGAATATCTCTCTTGCTATTGCTCTTCTCGCTTCTGCAACAAGTGGATCTATCCTTCCTTGATCCCTTCTTGTCCTGTCCGTTGGTTGATGAAAGACATTCTAATAAAGGCCCCATCTTTCTTAGAAAAAGTCTGTTGCAACGGGCTGTAGTAGGTGCGTTGCTGAGGTTAGATGTCCGGCAAATGGTAGCAAAAGCACTCCCTCTTGTCTTCTTCACCGGTTCCTGATTCAATTGCCCAAGAAAGCAAGTGCTCAGTTTCAGTGAATAAACTGAAAACTGCGAGCTGACAATACAATAGACCAAAAACTCTTCGTTCATCACAGATTCAGAAACTGAAGAAGGTGAAGGCTCTAGAAGAGAGACGGATTGATAACTGTTTACAGAGATCGGAACCCCTATTAGTAAGCTTAGCCGACAAAAGGGGCGGGGACAAAAGACCATGGATCATGGATCTTTGTACGAACTTTATTTTGCGAGGAAAGATAGACAAGACAGCCTGACTTAGAGACTAATGACTTCTCCGACGCTAGCTCCTACTCGTCTTAGAAGTGGAAATCTGCATTGGGACTCTTTTGAATAAGAAAAAACCTGTAAGCAATCACAGCACTCGTCACTAGCTTCTTCTCTGTCTTTGACTGGAGTCTTTGAAGGAACTTTAGTTCTAAGCGAGGAAGGGATTTGTCTTGTGCCAGAACTGATTGCACCCACGGAGCGGTTTGAAGATGCTTGACTGTTAAGTCAAGGAGAGGTACAAAGTGACTCGACTGAAAGGAGAGGGGGTACTTCCGGTGGAAAGGCAGACGACTACTAAAGTTGCTTTCCCGATAGGCTAAATGTAAGCCGAGCATAGTACGACTGACTAGCTTTACCCGGGGCCTCACAGAAAGAAGATCCGTCAGACTAACAGTCTTAAGCATGGCCTAAAATGACTAATTTGTTCTATCTAAAGATGCTTGACCAGCGGGGGAACGGAGGTTTAAAGTCTTCTTCTCTCTTCCTTCTAGCTTTACGTTACGGGAAATCTTCCTTAAAGGCTAGTCCCCAGAAGTTTGATTTCTGGAACAAGGGAAGAAGTTTGAGATTTTCCTGTAAAGGAAGAGATTAGCCTGTAAAGCTGCGAAGGCCAGCTAAAGCTACTTTGTTCCCAATAGGGGGTGACTTTAGCTAATGAAATGGTTAGGCCCTGCCTTTTTGTCTTCCCCATTGTCAGATCCACCTCCATGATCCCCTTTGTTTGAGCCACCATCAAAGCAGGTAACTGAGACTTCGGAAGGGATCCAATCTTGCTCGGACTTGGGTAGCCTCTTCTTTAAGTCGATCTGGTCTAGTTCAATCCTTTCGATCATATTATCCCCTCTCTGTCGAAGTCAAACTAGAAACCTCTCCTACAGCCCATGGGGAATATCAAGATTAGGCTAGGCTACTACTAATACTGGTTTAGTTGAGTGAAACGACTGCTTTGCTTGGTCGACCCCACTTCGAACAAATGTATGGCCCCAGATTACAGAGAATGAGCTGATCAGATATTTGATTGGCTATTAACAAATAAGATAAGAAAATGAAATTGAAAGGAAAGCGGTAAGGTAAGCTCGTTCTCTCTTTGTATTCCACTCGTAGGCTTGCTTGTGGCGACTGGTAAACCACCCCTCCCCATTGAGTCTATAAAGGAAGTACCGGATACTCCTCCCATGAGTAGTACAGTCCTTATCCGCCCTGATGCCCCATTCTTGGGAACACGACCTGCAAGCACCCTACCGCACCGCCCTGGACTTCGCATTGCATGAACATTAGAGCTGCTATAGCTTATATAGGAAGGATGCTTGCAGAAGAAAGAGTTACTTAGCTCGTTATGCACGTTAGGTTCGTGAGGCTCAACGAGGCTGGCGATAAGCTGGCGTAATGCTTGTGATAGGTTGAGCTAAAGCCCTTTAACGTGATTCGTCTTAGGTGGCACCCAATGGACTGCCCTAGCCATCGGGAGATCCCAAACTCCGTTGTCCTGCGAAACTTGCCTGTGTTAGCAGCCGGCTACCCTTTCCGATATTGGTTAAGCAGAAGCGCCTGATCCCACTGGATCTGAGGTACATAAAGATATTTTTCAGCTTGCCGGAAAAATCCCGCCGAGGCAGGTCGCGATGTGTTCATAATTCACTAGACAAAGCGAGCCTAGATTGTGCAAGTTTTTACCCCCGGGAAGAAAGAAAATGTAGCGAAATCGGGATAGGTAGAAGGGGGGAACGGTACTCTCTTTTTCACAATCGTCCATGGCTAAAAGAGGGCGTAGACCCGGTAGGAGATTGAGACGGAATTGAGGTCAGTGCTTTTTTTGCTCTTACAGAAGAAGCTGCTATTGCATACCTTGTTACAAAATAAAATACGTAGCTACGGAATTCGTCTAGTCACATGAAGCTGTTCTCTTATCTGCTCTTCCCGCTGTTAGAGTAAGCCTTGCTAGTCTTTGAGGAATCTCCGCTGCTCTTTTCACGGCTCCGCTCTTTCTTACTTTCCCATTCGGGTGGACTTAGCTCTAAAGGGACTGAAGGCACTTACGTTACGGGGTTAGGGCAGCGAGTGACCCCGGGTCATAATGACGAAAGATAAAGTAAAGTAGGACATATCACTCTTAGACTCTTAGCTGTGAACAAAACTCAAGCTTTCGCGTGGCGAATGCGCTTATCTTTACCTTCTCGATCTGAGAATAATTACGCGTAGTAGCGGTCAGTCCTTCTCCTGTTATATAAGGCGCTAGTTTCTGCTTTCACATCTGGATGCCGAGAGGACGCTCTTTCTTTTTCTGAAAATAAGACCGCTCTGAGGTTGAGGTATCGAGGAAGAGACTTATTTGAACTTGAAGACACCCGTAGGCCTTCTGATCTTCTGGCGATGTTTTATGCGATTACTATTTCGGAAGCTACTCACACTTAGGCCAGTACATTGGCACCAACTGTTAGAACAGTTGGGGACCTTGCAAGGTTACTTTGTTAAGGTAATCTTGCTGGTCACGGACGGTTTAACCAAGGAAGACTGTATCGGTGCATACTTGTTAGCACGGTCTACAGTGAGACTTGCTAAACGTTCAGGCATCTTGCATACTGCTTTGTATTTGAAGCAGTGTGCTTCTTGTCTACAACGAGCTTATGGTGTGGATAAGTTCCCTCACGAAGCCTTACCTGTGCCCGTGTCCCTCAATAGATCGGGTTATCCGACGATTATTCCTGCTTTCCATCGAAAATGAATTGCACGGAAAGATGAGCGGGCAGACAGACTTGTGCGTCTATACCTCTCGTTCTTCTCGTTGAGCAAAGTGGTCAGAGCTTTGTACATGACCCGCCTGATGAGCTAACTGTTCCTAAAACTCCAAGGCCTTCTGTCAAAAGCGCAAGCTCCCGTCTTCTAGTCATTTACTATGAATCCACTTCATTGGTCAAACCTGCTCTCACTCCATTGGATTCTATCCTAACTTGCTATAGGAAGATGCCCCATCGATAGGTATCTGTTCACTTTAGAATTAGAACATCTAGACCGGTAATGCCGCATCTGAAACAAGAGCGAATATTCCCATAAGAAAGAAAATGGGCCCTTCTCCTTTTCCGACTTAGAATCCTTAGACTAAGGGCGTACGGTACCCTACGAAAGAAGGAAGATGTGAAGAACTCCAGAAAGTACAGAGTTTGCAGGGAAAATGAGAGCGAAAGTTGAGGAACTCACCAGGAAGAGTCAGACCTTAGAGGCAGCCGTCAATGCTCGCACTGCTCAGGCGCTGAAGAACCGAGCCCTCTTGCGTCCACTCCCGAAGAGTCTCTTTGCGGCCTTGATCCTTACAAAACAAAGGTGATTGTCTTCCAAACCTTTCATTCGAGAAGTAAGTAGTTCACAAGTCTAAGCGTGGAGGTGGGAAAGAATAGGAATTTTTTGTTTCACAAATTTACTTATATAGAGTCAGAAAATACGCAGCGATTGAACCCCCATCTGTCTCTTTGCTGCTTGACTGATGGAAAGCTTGACTTTCTTACTGTTGAACGACTCCGATTTGCAGATGTTTTCAGGAACCTAGGCCTAGTCCTTTTCTTTTGCTATTTCAAATGGGGGGTCTCATGAATCGATTGAAGAAGAAATTGACGTAGATTTTAGAGGCGACAGGCATTTTAGCGATTCGTTAAACAAGGGATGACCGGATGAACGAAGAGCTCAAAGGAAATTGTTTAGGCTTCCTTACTGTGCTTGCTCTGGTTCTTTCCTCCTGCAATGAGGCTGATTGCTTCTTTAACCAATGTGACTAGTCTTGACAGCTGGTCTTTCTTTCTATAGAGAAGTTCCTGCTCTAGAGATGCGGGTTGCTATTGAATTCGAAAAAGCATATAGAATATAACAGATGAGCTTAAGGAATGGAATGATTAGTCGCTTCTTTTAGATTCTCGCTTCTGTCCATCAGCTACTAAGGATGAACTAAAGGTAGCTTGCTTACTAAGTGCTTGTGATTGGTTCTTGGATTTCAATCTACTGTCCTCATATCTAACCGAGAAGAAAGGAAAATAATACGATCGATCCAAACATTTCGACCAAAGAAAAATAGCTCGTTTTTAGGACATCCATTTCGGTTACAACGTGAGTATTGTATTGCGTGTCAAACGCTCAATTGGGTCGAGAGCTGACAATTTCTCTTTATATATTCATTTTACAACCAAAGATGCACAGAGCATAATCACCCGACCGAAGCGCCTTGCCCCACTAATAGAATAGGTAGGTAGGCTGTTTGCAGGTTCAACTCCATTGAAACCTTAACTTACAGCTGTTCCTTCCTTCACTTACAGGAAAACCTATAAGTCAAAGTCATGATCCCGTTCTACCCCCGCCTCTATCGCTTCCCAGCCCTGCTCGGCTCCGCTTACAGGGGCTGCTCCTAGGTATAGATATGCTATCGGATTGATCTGCTGTGTTCTCAGGTTCTATTCAATCAACCAGGGCTTCCTGTTCTTTTTGGGTTCTTAACCGGTGCTATTGAATCTGCAGTTAAGGTTTTTTCACCAATTCTTGGAATAAGAGCTCTGGGACTTAATGGCTTGAGGGAGGTTTAGCCTAGTCCTAAGCCTTTTCGGAATAGAATGCTTCTTTGACAGAGCTTCAAGCTTCAAGAAAGAAGGCCCTCTTTTCGCCAATGGAAGTCGGAATAAGCGGGCTTAGGTTGATGCGGAATAAGCCATTTTTGACGTCCCCGGTTTCCATGGAAAAGAACTGAATCCATAGTCGAAGGAATAGGCACATTTAGAGCTGTGTGACTTGAAAGAATAGAATGCGCAGTTGATGGTCTTGTTGGACAATATGAAAAAGAATCTTCGATTGCCTTCTCGCGCGATGACTCACGTCAACCTGGGAGACTATGGAAAGTCTCCGGGTGATGAAATCTGTGTTCAATACACAGATTTTATCACTCACCGATGGTCTAACCAAGGAATGGTGTATAGCTGCCCATCTGTTCTGGCAGTCATGTCGGAAGATCTCGTCTCGCTCGGGATACCTCTTTCTTGCTTTGTATTTAAAGCAGTGTCGAGTGTGTCTTCAGCGGACAGTAGGGGAGGCCCCCTTTGATCTTTCCGTATCCGTATCCCTTACCCGTGGAGGGCTTCCTCGGATCATACCGTCGTTTCATCGACGTAAGATTCGGGAGGGGGACACTGCTGTTATTCAGTTATATATGAACTTATTTTCTGTGTCAAAGTTAATACAATACCAAAGGCACCGAAAGTAAGTTCAGAGACACTGAGTAGCATCACTGAACCCAGCAATCTGGAGAGTGTGGACGAGACAGAAATGGTGCCATCTGTTAAAGCTCTCTTCGATCGCTATGTCCCTGGCACCGACTCCATTCCCTTAAACCAGGAGATTCAGTTTGTGCCAACATGGAAATCTGTGCCTAGTATGGCTGGTTACATAAAGGAGATGAGAGAGCGCTACGGCGCCCAAGGTAAACCGTTAAGGTCCCTCGCGCGTCGATCTATCTTTCCCGTCTTCCGACGAGAGCGGTTCGAAATCCTCTACTTCTTTGAAAGGAGGTATGAGACTGTTAATCCCGGCCTATTTGCTCAAGGAATCCTGTGGCCTGCATACACTAGGTTCGCTTTCGATCATCGAAACGATTCCATTTCACAATGGTCTCGCGAGTGGTTCGACAGCCACATCTGGCCTTGGCTCCCTGGTATTCCAGCCATGGGGTCAAATCCAGTTGTGGGACGACTGTGTTGTGCGTGTACTGGAGACGGTAAGAGACGCTTGTTTGCTGTAGGTAACTACATCAATCAGCGATTACTCTATCCGGTTCACCAGTGGCTTGTATGTGTGTTGAAGAGGATCCCCATGGAATTAGCTTTCCATTTTTTTATATATAGACGTATGGGCCGATTCAAACTACCCGACTTGAAGCAGGAGTCTACCTACTAGCTATCGCGCTTAATACCGACAAAGGGATCCTACTTTCATATGCAAGCACTATATATATAAATATTTATGTCAGGCGCCTTCACTCTTGGCTATCGATCAGTAGGAAGGAAATCAATCCCAGATCTTCTTTCCTTCGTCCCTACGTCCCTCTCTGCTGAGGACCATTTCATTGAATTTCAACTGGAAGAATTTCATTTAATTTAGCGAATCCTGCGCATTCTAAAAAGAAAGAAATTTCTCATTTATTTCATTTACAGCGGGAAAAGGCATTAGTTCCATTAGTTCAAGGACTGCCCGCTCGGTAAGACCTTTCGAGCCGCTAAACAAATCTCTCATAGTATGAGATTGATTCAGCATTTATAGCTAATTTCATCGAAAAAAGAAGGGTTTTCGTCGAGTTTAGATAGCTTTTTTTACTAAGGAAGTTCTTAACCTAGATTTCGCTAGTGTTCAGTGCAAAAATCCCCCACCTTGCACTTTCGCGCAAGCAACTCCGTACCTTAGCAGTCGAGCAATTTCATCCCTCTCGCTTTGGCTCGAGCAAATCCCAAAGGTTAAGTACAGCGTAAAGCTACGAAGGCTAGTTCATTGTCCCTCTCCCTACTTTTCTAATTACGTTACATAGGATATCTGATTTGAGGCTTTTTACCGATTTGAGGTTTTTATCTAATTTCATTGAAAAAAGCCGGCTTACAGCAAGTTTTTTGAGCCTAGGAAAAAGTGCTGCTTTGGAAGTTAATCACCGGTTTGGAACTGAATCAGCGGGATTCTTTTTCTGTCAAGTGTCCCCTAGAAGTCAAAAATCTTTCGTAAAGCTAGAAGAAAGCTTGATTTCAGGAAGAAGTTTGAGACCCTTTAGCCTACAGTTTAGCCGAACTAAAAAGCTAAGTTTAGCCGAACTCAAAAGCTAGTCTCTTCCTCCCTGGTCAATTACTACGTACCTTGCTGAACACAATCTGGGTGAAGCCGACTTAAGTCCCAAAACAGATTCCAGACTTTCGTTCCGTACATTTGATTCCGCTCTCAAATTCGCATTTTCTTCCGAGATCTAAATTCATAGATTTCACGCTTAAAAAAGTGAAATAGAACTTCCCCTTTCTTCCTTCTTATTTTCTTCCTTGTTTGAAGGACCGGTCTTAAAGTGCAAGACTAGCTGGACCCGGACTGACTAATCGCTAACATCCCAAGTTCTCTCAGGACCGGGAGAACTCTCAGTTAAGTACGGCATTCAGTAAGAAGTAAGCCAAGTTCTATTAGCTCTTCTAACTGACTCGTCAGTCTGTGATGCATTGAGTTGAGAGTCAAAGGACAAGGGAGTAGAAAACCTTCTAACTGAAAAAGATTCGAGTGAAAGCCAGCTGCATGAAGTCCATCATATGTACGCGGGTATGAAAGGCTCACACCATGAATGCACAAGATTCGTCGCCCACACTTGCTTATCTGTAGATAAACAAGATGGAATCCTCCATACTGAGCATGAATGTCCAGTCCATCAATCACGGGGAGTTTCCATAATACATTTTTGGAATGCAAGCCTATATCCATCTCCTCTAGTTGAGTTGAAAAGGGAAAGGAACCCGCGACATTCTATATTCTATATTTTTGCATTTTTTGATACAATGCTCCGAGGGAAGTACTTCTTTCGATTTCCTCTTCCTTCCTTAAAAATTTCTTAGCCCCTTGCGGATCTCTTACAACTAGCGATTCACGCATCTCGAAAAACCGTGCCTGAGATAGAAGAGTCTTTCGACTTTATATTTAGTTAGATTGTAGTAGTCTTGGTCCCTCCCTTTTCTTTTAGTAGTGGCTAGCAGTGGTGGACAATCTCTCTCTTCTGGGGACTCCTAGGGCTGGCCTTGTCTCGCTTAACTCGTCGAGTAGTGATTATCCCGGAATGAAGATCTGTTCGCAAAGTCTCGCCAATGATTAGGATTAGCTCCTAGCCCCTGCTTTTATCATTGGTGCTATCATTGTATAATAGATCACTTAGGTATGAAAGATGATCTCCTTTTCTTTAAAAAATATCTTTTTTTAAAAAATGTTTTAGCAGTAAAGGGATGAGTTAGGTGTCTTCCCAGTACCGCTATGAAAGGATTTAGGCGCAATTACTTCAAATTAATGCTTTTTCATAGGCAAAGGGCCACTATTCGGATGCCGGTTGGTCTTTCCAATGTACCTCAGTACACGAGACCAAGAGGCTCTTCAAGACCACAGTTAGTGAGCGTTAGTCCTACTTTTCTGGATTACTTGGATTGGCGCTTACTAGCCCTAAGCAGCCGTTCCATGCGATGAAGTTAATCCACACGGGAGGGCGAAATAGAAGGGGATTGGTGAAGGCCTTGCTCTGACTCCGACTTCTTGACTGGAGACGCTTTAGCCGTTGAATCATAGAATTACGATTGCTTGAAAAACCCTCGATTTCACTTCAATCAAAATACGAAGGCAGTGCAGCAGCTGGAGAATCTTTTGTTTTTGGAAGAAATGAGCGCTTCTAGTCTGGGAGCTCTTAGCAAGGCAAGATAAGATCCCCCGCAATTGCTATTGAATCCACTGCGGCTGTTACGGAAGGAGCATCTTTAGAACGCCCTGTTCTGTTTTGAGAGAATGCCCTGTTTTGAGGTGCGGATGAGGTGGAGGAATCGGTTGTGCCTAGTCCCCATAGGGAGGTATAATAGTATATAATAAATAGTCAAAGAAGAGCAAGCACATTCATTGATACCGTCGACTCTTACGGTTACGGTGATCGTATTCAGTGTAAAAGTCAGTGCTGCAATGGATCTTATTATCGTCCAAGCCATGTCTACGCTGTCTGCAACTTTGCATTACTACCGATCAAGTTCAACCTGCCAATGGTATGCACACCAATAGATTTTAGGAATGCCTGCCCGAAGGGGGTTGAGCCTAGAACCCTGTCCCAGTACTAGACCAGGTATAATTATTTTATTTCCAGCAGTCCTTTTCACTTTAAGGTCTTATCAAAGGACAAATGAAAGAAATCCGCTTTGAATTTGAAAGCCTTCCAATTTGAGTTCCCCTGCTCCTGAAAAGTGCTAGTTCCCAGCCGAGCAAGACTTTCTATCGATAGAGCAAATAGGTATGATCCATAGGTGGTAATAGTTTAGTTCCCTTCCCAGAAAAGGGAGATCCAGTGCCTTTTACCAATAGGAAAGATCTTATTAAAAGTCTTTCGGCCCTAACTGACTCGCTTTGTAACCCGGCTTGACGAGTCACTTTCCCTGGCTAGTCTAAATCTAAATAAGTATTCATTCCCATCTCATCTTCTATCAAGTCTCGTGGTAGTAGTGTCATTCTGCCCGGGAATATTAGCAAGCCTTGCCCCCACCCCAGGTAATATCCTCCAGTTCCTTTGCAAGCGGTTTTTCTCTTGGCAACTCTTTTTCCAGTTTCTAAGTTTATGAATAAAAATCAATCCTTCTGTCGGGGATACCCGATTAATGCAGCCTCAGATGCTTCAATTGTCAATTCTAGCAGTGAACGGAAGGTTACACCTATGGCTATGGGTTCTGTATTGCAGTGCAGGTTAACCTTACCCCACTAGTACCAATAGGTGGCATAGAGGACGAAGCACTACGGCTAGGAATCAACAACACGAAAACTTTGTTAGAAATTCTCCCTTTTCTTTATTGGGATCGGGACTAAGAAGAATGGTTGGGACAACAAACATCCAACTCGTTCGCTATATGCGTAGGTAGGGAGGTGTAAGAACAGCGTGGGAAGAGAACTGGTGTAACGGCTTAACCTCGTGGCACAAAAGAAGAGTGGGTCCCTGGTCTCCCTTACAAAGTAGTTCGTCGCCCTTCTCAAGTGAAAGAGCTGACATCTGGAACTCTTTTCTCTTTATCGGCCCTCACGAATAGAAAGAGAACCTGAGCCGTCTTGTCTGAGCCGGCCCTGGTTGCCTATGATCGCCAAGGGATGGGATCAATCGCGTGATACTGATCTTAGCATACCAAGGGGCTGACCTGAGCTACAACATCGATCCAGGCGAGAACACCGAGCTAACCTTATCGCACCGAGTCAGTACCAACAAAGAAAGCAAGAGAAGGAGGAATGCTACCTTTTGGCACTAGTCCTTGCCCTTTTGGGCTCATCCAACTACTTTATCTATTGTGCCATACCGAGCGAAGAACATTTCGAGCAGGAATGCAGAGGTACACGAAAAGTGTAAACATCACTAGAAAGGGTTCACAACTATTATAGGCTTCTTACCTGTGACCTACTTCTGCCGGATGGGAACTCCCCTCGGGCTATGATCGGAAATACCTGGCCCAGTGAAGTCTGCTTCAGAGTTCGGGAAAGTAGCAAGCCTACTGTCATTAACCAACACTCTGTTAAGCTTCCTGGCAATAATCTGCTCACTATCTCTGCGGTTGGGAAAAGTGTAGAGCGGACCCAATGAAGTACGGTCACCCGGATCTATATCATAGGTGGAGAAAAGTATTTTTCCTTCTCCCACCCCCGGAGAGTGAGGAAAGGACGGATCGAGTTCAGAGCCAAAAACGGACAATCGATCGTCCGCGTTGTAAAAAAGTCGCGTATAAGGACTCTCATGAGAAACTAATAATCATCGAATAATGGCCTTCAGGCTGTAAGAGATCGTAATGCTTTGAGGTGCTTTGTGCAAATCTTTACATCTAGAACATATCTGCGTGCCCTTACTGGTGAGACACCAGGGTCCTTGTCTACTGGATTGGATGAACTAATGCGCCATGCTTCTTCACTGCGTGGACCTGGAGTGGATATGGTAATAGAAATCTTGAATGCCATTTTGAAAATTTGATCTGGAGTTGATGCTTCTTTCTCATCTTCAGAACCTGCTAGCTGCTCAACTCCTCTATGGAAACTGATGCTGACTGGTGCCATCAGATGATAGGGAATCTAGCAGGATGGATAGTGCTGAACCTGCCACCGAGCTTTCTTCTGATGCTTCAGTGAATATTGAGTAATTCCTCCCTGATTGTGTAAGCAATGCTAGTTGTCTTCTTGAAACAATTCTTCAAAATACTCTTCCAGTCGCTTACCTACATCGAGGAGTGAGTCTTTGTGTTTAGCTGAGGGAATGAAGGTGTTATGGCCTGCCCGAGAAGGAGATTCAGGCTTTTTATGACAGTGGAGAAGTGGACGAGGATCGCGGAAGTTCACTATGGTGATTCGGTGAAGAGAGCCTTAAGCCTAGTGATTTTTGTTGAGATCTTGTTGGTTTTCCTCCACGATATGCGAATCCCCCAAAGCCAAGCACGAAGGTAAGCCATAAAGCGAAAGCAAGAATGTAGTTTTTCGTAGTGTGGTGTGGGATTCGGATTTTTGGGAAAGAGCACTTCAATGGATGCAGGACATTGATAGAAGAGTTGCATCTGAATCTTTTTCCTTGGAAGACGAAAAACCAACCCGGGAACCTAAAGTCAAGTGATGGCCCAAGCCCTATATAGAATATAAGTAGCTTTCTGACATGGTGGCTCATACGCAAGGGGGCTCATTCACCAAAGCGAAAGCCTGATTCTATCTATTCCCACCGCTGGTAATCCGTGGAATTTTTTTCGTCGGGTCAAGCAAGGAGCAAGTTGTGTAGCAAGTCGGTCAGGAAGTTCAGTCCACGGCTCTTCGTCAAAGTCATGGAATTCCCAAGCTCATCCATAATGAGCAGCTACTATAATATAAAGAAAGAAGGTTGTGTTGGTCTATTTCCTTTATTGGAAGCGTAAATAGATGTTGTAGTAATGTTTTTGTATCGTGAAAAAAGTTGTGTTTTAGTCAGTCTAATAAATCGAAGCCCAGTAACCATCGAGATTTCAGTAATAAAAATGCGAGTGCTAGGAGGCAAGGAGGAGACGAGACTGCCTGGGTCAACGACGATGCCGCTAAGGTTTAGTAAAAAACTATTTCTTTAATATAAGGACGAAACGAGCCCGGCACGGAAATGAGGGATTTTTTTCTCGGTGTGCTCGGCACAGGTTGACTCTGTGTCCAGCCCAGTTTGACTCTGCCGTCGTTCCACGCCCACCTAAGAAGGGAATTAGCCTAGCCTGCTTGAGAAATGGATTGCTAACTGATTCAGGAGCTGCTAAGGAAGAGAGAGAATACAGAGGAATTCTGGGTATCCTATATATAAGAGAACAGCTGCATTTAGGCAGCGGTTAGCTGGCCCGTAAACTCGAAATAAAATAAGCTAAGACAGCTGTGGGAAAGTCAGAATTATAGTCTACGATTTCCTTGCCCTTGCTTTTACTTACTTATTACAAGATTGGCTTGGTGTACAAAAAGACAAGATTTTAAATCATCCCTGCTCCTCGAAGTTTTTCTTCGACGTCAGAGAGTTTTCTCGAGAAAGCAAGGACAAAAGGTGCCTATATAGAATAGCGTAGGTAGACTAATAGGCTAGCGAATCAGGTTTCGAAATGAGGCGGTCTTAGCAATTAAAAGATATCCCGCTGCTTAAAGATGAAGTTCGTCCTTTCAGCCCCTTTCGACGGGTGGAATGAGAATGCAAGGTATTCTTGTCCCTTAGCTCGGTTGATGCCCACGGTCTTTCCATTTTCGTCAATCCTCTATTAGCGGAAATCCTAAACAGCCCAAAATCCCGGTAAAATGAAAAAAGTGTGATTTCAATTGACGTCTATGAAGGGAAATCAGATTTCATTCAAAAATCCCGAGAAAACGCAACTTTTAAACTTTGCCATCTCTGATAGGAAGGGATTGGAAGCTGTAACAAAAAAGAGGGTAAAAGGGCCTGTTCGGGTACGCCCATGGGTTCTTACACACGGATAAGATATACCTTATCAAATAGGCTGTGAATTGAGGGTAGGTTCAGATCGGATCAGTACCCATAGGCATACTTCCCTTACCTTAGGACTAGAACCAAGCTAGCCCGATCTCTTGGCAAAGAAGAAAAGTCAAGAAAAGAATCTTTACCCGTAATATCTTACCCATCTTCTTCCTGCTTAGATCACTACGTGATCTATTCTTAATATCATCAGAGAAGAGAAAGCTTGATAGCTGAGAGAAGAGAAAGCTTGATAGCTGTCAGTCTGTTTACGAAGTAACGAATTTTAGCAAGAAAGCAAGTTACGAAGTAAAGAATTAAAGCAAGAAAGCAAGCAAGAGTTACGAAGTAACGAATAAAGCAAGCAAGTCAACCTTACCTTCTTTCTGCCTTATAAGAGGTCTAGTTTAGGTCAGTGCTCTATTTTTCTATAATATAGAATATCTTTTTTTAGGCAATACCTATGAACTTAGCTTGGACTGAATCCGCATCCGCCTCTGTAGCTCTTCTATAAGAGCGGACCTTTTTCCAGTCCTATTCTTTCCTCTTAAGTTCCTTTTGGAACACCTCATGTTGGGACGTCTGCACCTCTTTCTATTTTGAGACGACTACAGGTTCCACCAATCCTGCTCTATCCAGTTTGAGGTTGTCTGAACCTGATACCCTGCTCCAGATTCCACTCTGCTCCTACATCAAATCCTTCCTCCTCCGTAGTTCACGTTCATAGAGGGAGACTTCCCAAACGAAGACTCCAGGTCACTGAAACGAACACAAGGCTTTAGCAAGCCACCCAATGTAGGACGACGAATTACCTCCCATCCGTTCTAGCTACTCCACACTGGCCTTAAAAGCGCCTACTTTTCTTTCTACATCTCTGTGAAGAAAGAAAAAAAAGTAGATTAGTTCGATCAGCAAGACCTGTCTCTGCAGCATTGGAACCAAGATCGGGCTTGGCATAGTTACGAGGTTCCCGGTATATTTAAGTAACACTAACTGAAGCTAACCTGAAGCTTTCCATGCATATGAGATTGATTTATTCGAAGTTGAGTAAGAGGCTGCTGGACTGGACCATTAAACTGCCAGGCACGGACGAGCTAGCTGGGCGAAGGGATTCCCGAGTCAAACGACTACCATACATAGCATAGAGCTGGAAGCTGCACTAGTGGACAGAGAAGACTGGACGTGAACACGAAACTGTACAGGAAGAAGAATAGCTGTTGAGTGGAAGGTGTATTACCACCACCGTCGGTTGGGATAACGGTGCAGTAGCAGTGGTAACAGCAGTAGCACCGACCGCAATGGGAACAGCTTGAGCAACTCCTTCATAGGGGTAACAAACAGAGGTGCGCCTTACATAACAACGGCATAGTTCTAGTAGCACGGGTTCACGGGCTAGCTGTATTTTACATGTGTTCCGTTGCGTGCCGTGGCCTACCTTATTAGAGGGGGGGTTTGGTATTTCTTGCGTCGGTAGAAAGAAGAAAGAACTCTATTGCAAAGCAAAGGTCGATATGAGAAAGAAAATCCTTACTCCAAAGGAGGCTGAACTAAAGACAACTAAGAATCAGTAATCAAAGCTTGCAATTGGGGGATGCTGCAAAGTAAAGATCTGGATGAAAGAGAGAAGGCCTCCTTGGGCTAGGGAGACCGCCCCATTTGACGGCTGATCTGCTGCTTACACAAGCATGAGCCTTCTTTGGGCGGGTAAGAATGATAATGATACTCTTAAAGAATGCACGAGATACAGATGAAGATTCCAAGTTCGTTGGTTCTTGTTCTCTCTTCTATCTTTGAAGCTCTCAAAGATGCAGGCGGAGTTATTTATGATAGGCGTGTCTTGCCGCGAAGACTGGACGGAGGAAGCATCAAATCACAGCTAACCACAAGTAGGAAGCAGATCCGAGCATAAATGATAATAAAATACTGGTTCTATGTCCATCCACAGTAATACTCGGCTCTCCTAGTGTACCGGTTGTGAAAGCATCTATAATTGCATAGCTGAAGGAAGTAGCTTTTATAAGATCTTAGCTTAAATGATCGAATAGATAGAGAATGAAGTCGGAAGATGAAGATGAGACTCGCGGGTCTTATCGAATGAGTAAGGAAATGGGTTCTGAGAGACAACGGTGGAGGTAGGACTTAGTCTCACCGACTCCAGCGCCTTATAGTTATATAAAGGAAGAAAGATGCTGGAACACTCTACTATTGGTGTTTCGAATCAAACCCGTATACTAGCACAGGGGGTGCGAAAGGGGGGCCGAAAGAGTAAGGAAGCGGGGAGAGCTCTCTGTTTTAGCTTCTCCTTACTTACTAGATTCCTAAATTCTTATTTGTTTGGTGTAGATAGACAGACGTCGGAGAATCGGTAAGACATAGCGGACCCTCAGTCATTGGCCCTCCCGCAAACCGAGTCCTCTCTTTGAACTACCAGACCACTAATGACAAGGGAACTCCATCAAGAAGGTTTGGTTCAACGTAATAGCTACCGCCAAGGCTTTAATAATACAATAAAGTACGGTAAACCCCTGGCTCAAGGGAAGCGCTACCAGCCTTAAACTTAAAGGAGGGAAAAGAGATCTGGAATGAGCTTTAATTTAATAGAATAAGATAATGGAAAGAGTTCACATTTTCGCGTAGTATTCAATTGGGGTATTTCTATGATCGTAGGGATAGATCTCTGAATGAGTGCCTTGGACACCCGCTCCAACTTCGGAATAAACTTCATCATTGCTAAGAATGACGAAGTCGACCCCTGATCCCGCATAGTATTGTACATCTTACTTGACGCCCGCTTGGCCAAAGGTATGGCTCGCGCTATCAAAAGAGACTACCAGCGTACCAGTAAATCACCTTTCTAATCTTTCTTATCATTCTACGGTGAAAGGAAGGTATTATCCTCGGACTACGAGTGAGTGAAAGCGGGTAACTCCTTGACTTTCTGACCGGCATATACCTGCTTAGGCATACAAAAAGATACTTATGTTCGTATGCTCCTTAGAGAAGGTGACCTTCGCTCCACTAGCTTTTTCAGTCACGGACTAAGAAGGTGACTCGTACTAACATTCATTCTTGTCTTTTAGACAGTTTGCCTTAGGCAGAGAAGGAATTAGTCATGTTGCCGACCCAAAGATTGATTTCGTTGGTTATGTTAATAACGACAGACGCTCAATAACTCTTTTTTCACCGATGTTACAAGTTTTCTAGTCAAGAGGTCGATTTGTGATCACTAGCTTTTTATCTTTTTAGACTCTCTTTTGTACTAACGTTTTAATTAGGTTGGTAGTGACATTCAAACCTGAATCAGAAAGAAAAGAATATTAATATAAGGTATGAGATGCTACGAATAGAAAGAAAAGAGAGAGAAAACAGTCAATGTTGAGTTGAGCCATCGACAACTCTCGTGCAAGCACAAGGAGGAGTAGCCCGATGCTTGTGAGTGACACGGATAAGTGCTACCAGTCTGCGGAAATCTCTTTTGATAGGCTTACTTAATGCTGACCGCAGAGACTTAGACCCTCAAGACCTTCTAAGCCGAGTAAGGTTTAAGCCTATATATAGATAGGTTAGGGAATGGAAAATTGCTCTTTTTTCGATTCCCCTTCTTACCGCTTCTGCTTTCGGGGATCAGTCCTCCTTTCTTGCTTTCCTTCACCGGATTGCACTGATTAGGCAGAAGAAGCCATATAAAGAGCCTTGCGAACTCTACCTCCAATGCTACTAACTAAAAAAAACTAGCTACTACGCTGACTACTAATATGACTCTTCCTTACTACCGGTCAGCTCTCGCTTCTCATAACTTTCCTTCTCTTGTCCCGAGCTCCCTTTCTGTTGAACTAATCCCAGGCTTCCAAAAGCGGGTTGTCGCCCATTGATGGTCTACAGGGCAATCTATATCCTCGCTAAGCTTGTTTCCCTCGGGCCCTTACACGGTCTTTAAACAAGACGCCAGCTCTTTACCTTGGTCAGTGCTAGCATCCATGTCAAGTTATTGAGGAGATTGAGACTTTTACTATTTGATTTTTACCGCTTGGCGGTAAAGCACCAGGGCGAAGTCCTGCAGTTGGTGATTCGATCTCACTTCCAGATGTTAGCGAAAGAAGAATTCCTGGATTAGCGGTTTTGGGTAAATGTGATATATCCTTCCTCTGAAATGGAACCGCGGGAAGACCTATTTAATCTTCGTGGCCCGGTGCCGGTGTTGGTGCTCCTGTTAAGTGTGCAAACCCACCCATTCTCGTGACAGAGTGAGCGATTAACCAAATCCCATTGACTCAGACTTTGTTATTTATTGTCTCTTGCTTGCGTAGAGAGTGGTTATTTACTTGCTTAGTGGGAAGACTACAAGAGAGTAGGCGTGCCGGCATCCAAAATGTATATCATGTTAGAACGAATTAGGCAAAGTAAACCTTAGCTGCACAAATTGTTGTCAGCAGTCGCTCTCCTCTCCCTTCCGGTTGAGCTAGTGAACTTCCTTGCAGTCGAGCAAGCAAGCCGCCATCCGAAGGATGCCTTCTGGTCCTTCGAACGATACCACTTGTTATGAAATACCAGGGCGAGTCTCTTTTATTGGATTTGAACCGATAGCTCTCACCGTATGAAAGCGATAGTGGCCCCGGTCTAAATCTTACCGATCTCGACGGAGAAGCTAAGAAGCTATACAAAAAGCTTGCCCCAGAGGCTTCCCGGGATACAAATACAAGAAGCATAGTCTGAAGATTCCAATGCACAGAAATGGGCTCTGAACGAATCTAGCTATCTGGAGCCCTCTTATTTCAGGAGAAGATGGAGCCGCTAGCCCTACTTTATACAGCCGGGCGGGGTCCCCTACCTTCCCCTCCAGCCGAACTAGCTGTGCACTACCTTCAGAATGTGCCATTTTGTCTCCCATCCGGCTCACTCTCTTGGGCGGAAGTCCCGAAAAAAGACTTTTCAACGCCCCGCTCGTATAGAATAAATAGGAGGAATCGCTAAAAGAGAAGTCAGTAGGTTGTTTGACGTCGCATCTACAATGTCTTGTGCCATGGGAATGAAAGCAGCAATAGACATGAAAGTCAAAGGATTAGAAGGTGATTCAGCATTGCTAATTCCGCAGTTGAGGGGAGAATCAAAGTAGCTTTATTTATATTAAAATAAGAGTAAGAGGTTCAAGTTTGACAAAGTCATTAAGTAGACTTTTTTCAACTGTTTTGGCAGGGCTAATAGAAGCTCATACCAGGAAAGGACCTCCCCACCCCATTCCTTTATCAAGAATGCTTTTCTGCATGGTGATCTCTATGAAGAGGTGTATATGGAGCAAGCGCCTGGCTTTGTTGCTCAGGGGTAGTCTGGTTTGGTATGCCGATTACGGCGTCTCTTTATGGTCTGAAACAATCTCCTCGTGCCTGGTTTGGAAGATTTAGTAATGTACTGCTGCAGTTTTGGCATGAAAAGGAGTGAGTCCGATCACTCTGTGTTCTATCGTCATGAGTCTGGACGATTACTTGGTGGTCTATGTTGATGATATTGTCATTACAGGGGATGATTCCAATGGTATAACTCACTGGAAACATCATTTATTCCAACATTTCCAGACCAAGCAAGTATTTCCTTGGCATTGAAGTAGATCAATCATCGCATGGTGTGTGTCTTTCTCAGCGAAAGTATGCTCTTGACATACTTGAAGAAAGAGGGATGCTTGACTGCAAACCAATTGATACTCCTATTGCTCCTAAGGAATGAGATTAGCTTGATTACGTCTACTTCTAAGACATAGTACTTTCTATTCGCAAAGGGAAAGGGATAACAGGAACTGTAACCCCAGCTTTCAAGTCAGGAAAGAGAATACTAGATAATCTTTTGATCAGAAAGAGGTTTTATATATGTTAACTACTCTCTAAGATCAGTTTGAGAAAAGGACCTCTGAAAGAAGATCTAGAGATAACCTATCTTTTGTGAAAGAAGATCTGGTAATTGAATATCCTCAGAATCGAAGGCTAGACCAGGAAGTAGTTGAATGGGAGACCATAGTGCTGATAGGTTATAATATTGGAAGTCGATGAGTGAGATCTTTTTCAGAGTCTTCGCTTCGGCCTTGGCCTTAGGGCCTTTCTCTCAGCCCCTTCACCTAGCGGTAAAGTGCTTTCAGCGCCTTGCTCAATTAACAAAAGAAAACAATTCGTGAGATGAGAAAAGAAATGGGTGAAGGAGGTTCAGGAGCGGTAAGCCAGGTAAGGTAAGGAAGGAAAGGGTAGTGGGTGATGGTTTTCCTATTCATTTGAGAGGTAGTGAGCTCGACCGGAAGCGCAGACTTGCTTGCTTTTACTGTAAAAGAGAGGATTTGAGATAGCTAAGCTATTAAAGAAGAATCATTCTTACCTCACTTTATCATCGTAAGATTGGACTAGCTGGAACTGAGACTAGCTATCAAGGCCAGTCGCGGCACACATGCTATATGTTATCTTTCATAGCATTCGAATAAACTCAAAAGATTAGGAAAGGAATGTCCGTAACCGGTAGATTGGATTGCCGGTGGAAGTCAACAAGGACAGATTCCTGTTGGCTAATCGAATGGGAATCCCATCTCATTCCCGATTTGACTGCCTAGACTGAGCAAGCAATCTCTTCTCTGTTGATGTCTTTTTACCCCCGAAATGCTTTAGCTTTGGTAACGAATTTCGGGCCAAGTAAAGGAGGCCATTGCCTTTTCCAGTCCAACGTATAAAGCGTATAAAACCTTGAGAAATTACGTATATAGATATATAATCTTGACAGTTTCCATTTTCGATTGAGATACAGGTTGGAAAAGGGCAGAATTAATCTTTCGAATCCTAGTATGCAATTGAGGTGAAAATGAAAATATCTGATGTCCGAGCTTGCACCCTTACTCTCAGTCTCAAACAAAATAAGGATAATAGGATTTGGGCGGGACTTTCACCAGACCAGACACTCTCGCCAAACATGCCACTTTAGGTAGACCACAAGAGTAGATCCTAGCAGGCCAGCACCCTCTATTAAGATGAAAGCTTCAATTAATATAAGATACAGAAGAGCCAGCACATTGAAGATGAAAAGTGATCCCCTCCCACAAGGGTCTGAGAAAGCTGTTCTCGATACACCTACTCGGTCATCAAACTCATTTACCATAAAATCAATCCCACTAGACCACTATAAATGATAGATGTGTAAGGAAAAAACTACCTCGATCCCGATCAAGGCATATTGGTAGTTTACTTGCTTCTTTTATAGAATAAGGAAGTGTCAGCAGTGTTTTATAGAACAGCTTTTAGGTCTTCGTTGATCACTTCTGCTTAATTAAAGCACTTCTCTTTCTCGCTTTCTAGGTTTCGAAAGAGAATAGGCAGTTCTTGTGAACGACTCCGATGAAATTTCTATTTAAGAAGAAGCCGGTGGAGGAGTGAAGCTGCTTGACCGAATAGGGCAAGGAGTGACTCGCTTTTCCGAAAGATTTAGTCTTCGCCTCTTCCCCTCAAATCGCGTATCCCTGTCCTTATTGACTTAAAGCTGGTTTAATAAAGCACTGCTCTTTCCTCACATCTACCTAACCAAGACCCTCAACTAAGTCAAGAAAGGCCACCGCACCGAGACGCACTTTATAAATATAAAGACATTTACATTGGGTGTAATCGCTCAGATCTTCATTGAGTTGGCTTCTCCGGAGAATCCTCGCTTTGTCTAGATAGCGATACAAGCAGTCCCCTCGTTGTAAAACCTTTTGTTTTCAATTTCATAACTGAGGGCAACCTGATGCACTCCATTGATAGAGTTTCCAATGATGTCAAGATATGGGGTAATTTCGTTTCGAGTCGGAGGAAGAAGATAGTTCTAGCTCGTTTTTAGGGCCTTGGCAATCTATAATAATAATATTCTCATCCTTCTTTGTAAATGAAGAGTTCTATCGAGGAAGCCATTGCGCTTTCCCATTCATCCCGTTAGTGCAAAGCCTTCATATATATGAGAAAGAAAGCTGCGAGATAGATGGATCTAAATAGAAAGAAAGGGTTTTTCAAGTCTAATATTACAGGCTTCAGTTCAGCTGTAAAAGGTGTGTTTTCTCTTTTTAGGTAGAATCGATAGCTTGTGTCCCAAATGCTATAGCTTGATTGAACAGCCTTTCCTCTATCAAGTCTTAAAGGTAGCAGTTACAGTCCTGTCCCTGACCTCAACTCCGAACTCGATGTAAGAACTCCCTTCTCTATCTCAGTTGCAGAAGTCAGGTAAGCCGAGCTTAGTCTTTGATAAACAATTTGTTAATACTCAACGCTGGCAGTTACAGCCTATCTTTTCCTTTTCTTGCTTTATCTCAATCTCTCCGCTATCTATTATCTATCAAGTCTCCCTCCCGGTATGCTCCTTACGCTATGGACTTTTCTTGCTTATTTATTTCATTCCATCTCTGCTCCTGGAAACAAATCAAGACTAAAACTGTCATAAGGTTGACACACTAGACGATCTTGACAGGCCATGAATCTGGTAGGCACACAAAGACCTTCCACACGACTTATCTTCTTTTTATTCTAACCTCATTTTATTTTATAAGTATAATATAGAAATGATAGTTTAAGATCGAAGACTTCGAAGGGTGTCAGTCAATGCTGAGGCATCCATTCCTGCCTGTTGTTTTGTTGGTAATAGAGAGTCCAGTACGACTGAGATAGGGTTTCGAAGAAGGGTTTCACTTGAACAGGCTTAGAACAGTGTCAAGGGAAGAACTATAAGACAAGGGAAGAACTATAAGATGGAAAGGCCTTAGAATCTCGAATGAGAAGCAAAAAAAGTACCCTTTTTCGGTGTGTATCGCACGATCGACTCAAATCGAGACACTGGCTGAGACGGAACGAAGAGAGAACAGAGAGTCCGCTCACTCGATCGATACCCCTAAGAAGGGGATTGTACTCACTTCTCTCTCTTTTGTCTATTTCGTGGCCATTACCAACTTTCAAAGATAATAAATGCAGAGCCGGGAATTCCTCAATGCTTCTCTTTGGAGTTGGTTTTGGTACTGACCAAAGGTTGAGATCGAAGGAAAACTAATTACTTTGACCGAGCGGTTATATGTCCCGTCAATCGGAAGACGACGAAGCACATCCATCACCCAATCATGTAAATGTAAAGGTCGGACTAAGGCCTGAAACAGAGGATTTGCAATGGCAAAGACCCATACCGCAGACCCCAGACATCAGAGGCAGCGCAGCGAAGCTAGGCTCAAGCATTTGCCTTCGCTTTCTTCTCCGACTTCATTCTCCGAGCTACTTCTTTCTCTTTTCGACTTCGCCGGGTTCGCCTATCGGAAGGAATGGCTGCACTTCGCTCACTGGAAGCCAGATTTGCGTAGGTTGAAAGAGCAGAGCCCGAGCCGAGACAGTATATCCGGGGTGTTCACTCTCTTGTTCATGATCGCCCGCCCGGTATGCCCCCCCCTTTGTTGGAAAGAAAGCCACACAGATGGAAAAAGCCAGAGCTAGAACCATTCTTCGACTACCACTCCTGCCCAGTCGCCGGCAACACCTATATCATAATCATATATCATAGACAAAGGTTGCGATGCTTCCGCAGCGGATAGGACATCCGCTCTTATTCCTCTTTCTACTACTAGCGCAACCAATACTAGCGCAACCAATAAAAAGACTAACAAAGAGTCTCCAAGCATGTCGTTCGAGTACGAATACTTATAAAGCAATTCTGACACTTCCACTTCGGAGTTAAAGTCTTCAGATTTTGACTTCCAGGATACAATGTATCGTCCCTCAGGGAGTCCACCCTTATCCGAAAGACAACAAGTCTTACAACGCTTAGAGAATTCTAGATACCGGCGGCTAGACTCCGACTTCCTACCTTGAGACCCGATATACCCTGCACTACCTACGAGTACTAGAAGTTAGACTTCTAACGCTACCCAGCCCCTATCCCTGTCGTTGGCCCCGAACCTCTAAAAAAAGGGTACTTCTCCCTCATTCGACAGCAGCTGCTACAGCTAAATCAGATCCTATGAACGAAGACTATAAGACAAAGAATAAATTGCCATGGGCGCGGTGGACAAGCATTTTATTGAAATAAATCATCAATCAAATAGTGAATTCAAGCAAATAAAGCAAAGAGGATCTAGCTGTCGATGATGTACCAGCTGGAGAGTTTTGACCTGCTCTATTGGAGATTCAAATTAGATATGTAATATTCCATCACTTAACACTTTATATATTCCTGGTTTCAGAGTAGTCAAATACAGTATCTGATCGCTCTAAGCCAGATCGCTATCTCTAGGCTTTGACGCTAGTACGCCCCAATCCCATGCAGAATAGAATCATTCGTTCCTGAATCCGGGTGGTATGTATTAAGCAGAAGTTTGTGCAGCAGGCAACCATACATGGAGCTTCTCTTTCGTCTTCCTATCATTAACGAGAAGGCCGATTTGACTAAAGAGAATCCTTGTTTTCAACCATCCAATGGGGATAGTTTGAATTAGTCAACTAATGATTTAAAGATGCCTTATTTGGCAAAAAAGACTTGAACTCATATTCGTATTACTCCCGAACCCTCTCGCGCCAACTTTGTAGCGAACTAACCTTACCTTCCATCCAGCGCCTTTACTCGCTCTATATAAGGAGATCGAAGAGCAGCGGGCAGCGCTGAGAGATTCACATCTACTAAGTACTCCACACTCACTCACAACAAAGGCTAAAACTAGCTCTAGCCCGCTTAGACGACTTCTGCAAGAGATTTGACAACTCTAAAAGAGATTCGACAACTAAAACAAGGGCAAGACGCGCTTTCAGACCTCTCCCTAAAGATAAAGAAAGGTCGAGCGCTTTCAGACCTTGTTGACCGGGCACGCTTTCAAGACCTCCCTTCCTTTTACATACAGTCAAGTCTCATTCCTCTGTTAGCATTCATATCTATTTTCAACCGGAAATGCCACCCTTTTATGGATTTAATTTAGTAGCAAGAAGAGAAGACCTAAAAGTGCCGGGGCACGACCAGAAACTGATATTCAGTAATCTGGACCCCATATGAAAAAGACTTTTAGACCATGTTATGGGGAACCCGAACCGAAACGTTCTCATCAGACTTTCTTTCCGAACCCTTTGGAGGGGATTCTCTTTTAGTCAAAATCCAATCCAAAGTACTGGGAGTTGCGCTCCGGCACCTATTTACCATGATGGGCTGGCCTTTTCTCGGTCTGTGCTTTGTCCTTTTGGAAAATAAGGCCCAAAGGGAGGAATTGGCCCGCCAGGATGCCTGAGGGAAGTGACAGTTCCCCATTGGATAAATCTGTTTTCTTTCTTGCCGATATGAAATCACTCCAGCGAAGAGGAGGTATTCAATCACTCAAGCATTGAGACTGCCGACGGGGCGCTAACGAAAGAAAAGGGGGTACGAGCTCGAGCAAAGAAGGACCGGCCTGAGAGGGGCTGCTAAGGTGTCTGCCGAGAAGGTTGAGGTCTGCTCTCGTGGTCTGCTCTTGCAAAGCTCGAAAACGCTATAAGCTTGAAGCTAACATGCTTCTTTCCTTTTCTTGGTAAGCTTGGTAAGCGGTTACGCTCGCTTTGTCCTGTCCTCTCTTTACCTTTCTTTCCCCTTTCTGAGCCCCACTACTAATTCAATTTAAATAAGGGGTTTTTGCTTCCTTTTTTCCTTTCATAGGTTTCATAGGCTTGAGCGCCTTACCGCTGGAGTGAGTTTTCTTACAAGAAGATTGGATTAGACGATCTTGGTGGGCCTTTCCTTGGTCTCTGTGTTTTTGGGCATTCCATTCTCGCCTCCCCTTTACCTTGACTTTAGGTCTTTGTTCGGGAAAGCTATAAAGAGGATTCCGCAATGCGATATGCGATAGGGGCTCATATAGCTAAGCTAACGAGCGGGCCCTATCTATATACCCCATACTAAACTAATAATTGGCACTCGCTCTATCAGACAAAGCCTATACTAACACTAATAAGGAGTAAGGAGTTGCCCTCATTCGATAAAGTAAAGGCGCACCTGACAATTATCTTCTGATTTGACTTAGGACCTGTAAGGATGGAGTAAAAAGAGAAGGCAATGAAAAGGACTTTCTAGCCGGCTCTTCACATACGAGTTTTCAACGATCTGTAGGAAATAAAGACTTTCTAGCAATAGCTCGAGCGGAAAAGGGATCAAAGTCACAAGCGAAGGCTTCGGGTCAGGGTCAGGGCAAGAGAAGATTAGCTAAAGTGAAAGTCTGGACTAGGCCTCTTTCTTTCTGCCAACAGTTCTTTCTTTCGTGAAAGCTCTGGTTAGCCACTGGCTTGACTGATGCTTTGGGCGAGGGCTGGGATACTACTTAATGGATTGAAGAAGCATCGAATGAGACTTTAGTGCCCTTGAGGTTCGCTTCTTCGCCCCGATGATTCAACTCGAACTCAAGATGTAGTGTAGATAAGCTCACCCTGCCTGTTGAGATGAGAACTTCCCCACGAGGTTCACTGATCATCTATCTATGTCATTTTGATCTTTCACTCCCGCTAGCTAAGAAGAGCTAAAATCCCGATGTCTAAGGTAAGGTTCTATCCGCCCTTGCTCACTGCACTCGCTTTTATTTCAGGATTGAGCTAAAGCTGGAATTCCTTCTAGAGAATGAAAAATAGAAGTCAGTATCGAATACATATTCCAACCAATCGTCCAGGCAAGCATTCCCCTAGCTTAGCTGGGAGATCGAAAAAGTAGGCCAAAGGCAGCAATGCTATGAATTTTTTATTGAGCTGACTGGACTGAACAGAACTAGATCCGCGTCTGCACGATATTATGACTTAGCACTGGGGCGAAAGATGTTTCTTTTGCACCCTTTTTTTTTGGGGTCACTTCTTGGGAGACTGCTAAACTAAGGTAGGGATCGACTACTGCAGGGTCAGGTCAAATCCAACTGATGTGATGGGGATTCTTCGAAAGAGAAAAAAGCGCGAGCTGCCTTCCAAGTTTATTTTTACCTTAGACGCTATCTTGAGATCAGTCCTTTGTTTCTTTCTTCTCTTCCTTCGGTCGAGCGTAATAGCTGGCACTGCCAATGAATGAGACCTCTCTCAGACAGACCTCGCACCCACTGGGTACGTTAAGGGATCGTCTAATCGAGAAAGCTGGACAGTTCTTTTCTCCCCGATCCTCGATCGATGACAAAAGGCAAAAAAGCTGCTCCACCCAGATCAAACCGCCCATCCAGCTCTCCCAAGGCCTCGTCCCCCAGGACAGACGCGTCTATCACGAAGAAGGTTTGGCATCCATCTATATGCTCCCTCCAATGCGTACAAGGCTAGGCAGTATCTCGACTGGTAAGGAGAAAATAAAGTACGGTACCTCTCCCTCACTTCGATAATGCTTTCCAGCGAGCGGATAGAAGATGAAGGAGGGGAAGGGAATCAAATCAGCAGGAACCACTTCTCGTTTTTCGAGGTCGTCGGGCACCGTTCATCGGATAGGCGGTAGAGTTCCGGCATAAGTAAGAAAGAGGTAGGGCACACTCACTTAGCCAACATTGAAAAGGAGGTGTCCTCAAAGCTAGGAGGCGGGAAAGGAAGCCCACTCGCGCATTCATTGCAAAAGACTGGATGGATTGGCTCTGCCCCTCTGATGTGGGATTGGGGCATTCTTTTCATTCCCCACCTTTGTGACTTGTTGGGTGTTATGAGCTAAGGGGCGAGGTCAAGGGAAAGATTGATATCTATGATGACTGGCGTGAGGTAGCGGGTTGGTCAGACGATTGGCCTCAGAAGGAGATCTAGGGAGCTTTCTCTTCCTCAGCACCAAGGCCACACGGACCACTGACCCCCCAATCTTTCCCGTGGAACAACGAAGAACAAAGGCGGGTAACGGTAATGGCCGGAGATGAGCGATGGACGGAAAGATGCCTCAACCATTCTATTTATTTATTATAGGAAGCCTGTGGCATTGAAAAAGAGACCGAAAAAAGGAGGAAACAAGGCCGAAACCCCCCAAGAGTTCTTGTCAACATGTCCTAAATCCTATGGGCCGATCAAGATTCATATTCAGTATGTACCTAATAGTTGTATGGAGATGCCATTCTTTAAAGGCTGGAAGCCGAGGTCATCAGGTTGAATAGGAGGGTTTGGAAGGGGGGGAAGCAGTCCCACCAGTAGCGCTCCCTCTAGAATTAAGGAAGCAGCTGCTTTCAGTCTTGGAGAGGAGATATAGAATTATTCGTACGTACGGAACCTGTAAGGGGAAGGTTTCTTGGAAGGGAGAGTCCCAGTGAACAGTGGAAGCGGATTCGTTTGCGTAGTTCACTACAGGAATACTCATCTAAGGCCTGCGCTTGGCTTGTTCCTCCGTTTGATCTGTTGTTTAAGATCAAGGAATGTGGTGTGGGAATTGGAAGTGAGTTGGGCCTAGGTTTGCTCATTCCGTCTGCTGCCCCTGCCATTGCTTCTCCAAGTCCAGGCTAGGGAGGCCTCTTCCTTCCTTTCTCCAGTTTGCAATTGAATTATCCACTATAAATATAAGAGGGGGGGGGAGGCCCGGCGTTAGCTTCTGCTCTCTCTTCGGTAAGGACCCTTATTCCTTGGTTCAGGATTGGTCCGTATAAAAAGAAGGGCTGCTTGCTGTTTGAAAGGGGCGCCCTAAGTCTTTCTTGTCTTAAGGGAGCGGATAGGCCAATTGGACTTAGACCAATGGCATCTCTTCATGTGGATTCAGGGGTTGATCAAATCGTAGGGAACCGGATGCTCAAACTGTACCGAATTATCTTATCTTAGCTCCAACGGTCTGCCCATAGAAAACGCAACAGGGCATCCCTCATCTATTTTCAATGCGTCGTGCCGCCCCTCTGAATAGATTTTCCTAATAAAAACCCTTTTTACGCAGTGGAAGGTTTCCACAACTCAACGCTGCACCTCCTTCACGTAGTCCCTGTGTGAGTCGGCAGCCTCATTCCTCTCAAACCTGAAAGGGATTGTGAACAAGAAAAGAAGTGTGACCTTTTCTGTGGGCTTTCGAACTCTCCTTCCTACTACTCTTTCACAAGATAGCTTCTAGAAAGGGAGACTGGCTCTTTTCGCGACTCCGTTGCGATGCGAGTCTAGTGGACTGCCTTTCACAAGGGAAAGCTAGAAGAGACGAGGGAAGGAATCCGATCTTGCCTTGCCAGAGTCGCTTTCCGTGAAATAGCCTTTATCTCATCGCGGTTGAGGAAGTGAGTTCTCGAAGGGTGCCGCAAAAGATTCAATCGAGAACTCAAAACGAAACGAAAACAATTATATATATAAATAAGCTATTAATTCCGGACATTCGCTAAGATTCCCTAACCAAAAGAGGGGGCACTCAAGACCTGGATACTCTAAAACAAGACCACCACTTCCCTTCCCGCAGAAGAGGAAGAACAAGAGTCTGGTTGCGCTTCGGGATATTATGTGAAATAGCACCCTCTTCCCTTAGTCTTAGTATAGTAAAGTAAGCTGGCGGGCGGGGTCAGATTTAGTATGATTGCATTGAAGTAGTCCGGTACGCGTAGGTAAAGAAAACAATCCTATAGCTTGAGTGACTGAAGACACGAACGAGACTAAGATCAGGGAGAGAAGACTTGTTGCAAGCTACAGCGCAACCATCGAAGTCAGTCACTATTTCTATCCGGGAAGACTGGAACGAGAAGAATAAGAATGACTTCAGTTCGCGAGCAACCTCTCCTTTCATTTCCGTCGAGCTTAGATCTTTCCTCTCCTTATCAGTCGAGCGACTACGTCCCTTCTACCGATAGGGAAAGGATGGAGAAAGACTTGCTTAGCCCAAGCCTATAGCGTAAGCGCTTACAGAGAATCCGATAAGGCAAACAACAGGGCCGGGAGAGGCTCGGAGATCTCGAGCGAAAGCAGCTCGACCGTTAGGGTTCCGGGAGCTTCGCGCGAAGCCTGGGAGTATATGACTCCTCGTTCCGTTCGGAGGGATATAACTCAACGAAAGTTGGGCTTGTGTTAAGCATATTGGTTTTGATGATTTCAAGTGCTATTTTGTGCTCTAAAAAGTTGAGAAAACCCGTGAAAAACGTCCTAAAATCGTTAATGATAAAAAATAAGATATAATATGAAATTAAATAAGTGCAGAAAAAGAACCAGTAGCGCGAGAGTCCTCTCACTTCGTTCGAGAGGTGCCACAGACAGGAAACGAGTCCTCTCACTTCCTTGCGGGAGTTCGAGACCCGAACGAAACACCGGTGAATCTAGAGGACTATCAAAAGGACAGACCTTGGGTTGCTTTCATTCGAAGCCTGTGCCAAGCTCGTCATGAGGATAGTTTCGTTTTGTGTTAATTGAGTTGAGAGTAGAGTTTCGAATATACGAGTCAGGTTTGAGCGTATAGTTGAGTTGAGTTTTGTGTTAAAGGAAATATAGAGGACTCTAAGGGAGAACGCGCTCGAGCGTAGGTATAGGAGGTGAATAAGGGTTATTAATACGTCATCGAAGGAGTCATTATATATATATAAACTCCTGACGCGCTCGCATTACATTAAGTTTAGGTAAGGTAATAGTTTCGGTATATATATAATAATAGATACTTCCTGCGCTTGCTTAAGCAACTTGACTTGACGCGCTTCGCTTGCTGCGGCGCAGAAAACGCTCCGCTCCTTGCTAGCGCTACCGTCGCTAGCGCAACAACGTTGTCTGACGACTACCGTAGCTAACGCTAGTCAGACTCTATTGCCTATCGGATTGCAGGCTACTTGGATCACTAGCCCTTCCTTCAACAAGCTCCAGGTAAAGTGCTTGCCTTAGCTGCATCAGTAGAGCCTAACCTTTCTATTTAGTAAAGCGCGCTAGCTTCAATCAAAGATCTCATTGCTAAAGCGCTATCTTCAATCAAAGAGCGCACGAACGACTCGCTTCCTTCTATTCTTCAGCCCTTCGGGATAATGCGATGCTTCTGGTCTCCTCGCTTAGTTCGACTGACTCCTTTCTATTTGGTAATGCTCGCTAGCTTCAATCCGATAGCGCCTTAACGAAAGTGCATCCTCGGGTAAACCAGGCCGGGCGGACACCGATTTTGTTTCTGGATTCTGAACAACCACACTAGTGCTTAGCTGCAAACCTACCTGCTAGTTTTGAGATTATCGAGAATCTTATTTTTAGCTGAGCAACCTAGACCACTTTCCGTCAGTCTGTTTTCTTCATCGAATAGCCTTTTTTCTGTTCCAATCAACAGGCAAGACATTCAGTATCCCAGAAATATATCCCGGAGTTAATTCACCTAGTAGTTTTTCCACCAACACAGAGCGACTGCCCCGTTGGAAATTGCTATTTCCGGACAGCCCTACTTACGATTATAAGGTAAGGTGCAGACACAACTAACCGTAAGAAAGCGATCCAGTGCGGGAAGCAACAAAGGGGTGAAACGAACTTTACACAGCAGCTTCCGTCTGGTCCGACACGCCAGTGAGTATTTCTTTCTCAATGTTCTTTGTATACGAAAAATTACTTCTGCGAGATGGGATCATCCAGTCTACTTCCAACAAAAGCTTATCTGTAAGCAATGGACTGATCGATCCGGATCCTCTTCTTTTTCTTCGGCGCGGAAAAATGCCTTTTCATCATCTGTTGATGCGTCTTTCGCTTCTACTTCTACATCATCTTCTGATTGATGCTGGGGATTAGGATGATGGAGAAGTGGAATTACGAGAAGTAGTCCCGCTACCCTAACTAAGTCTCTTCCCTCTCTCTTCTAACGCCTAGCGGACGACCCCTCTCCCTTATAGAGTAGAGAACATAGACCCAAACCACTCTTGCGAGCCCTTGCTTCTTTCCTATGGTATGGGTCCCTCAGGCCGGGGGTTGAACACACCGATCTGTCCTAATAGATAAGATAGTGCATCCATGTATTTGGAAAATACTCGTGCCCCGGTGTCCGATGGGGAACTCTAGTATGATAATTTTCTCCCAGCACCCGCTGTGGAAGAATAATTAGCAGTCGAAGACAAAGAAGAAGTCTCGCGGCTGTTAGCAGTGAAGAAGAAGTCTGTAGATGTTGCTGTTTCAGCATGTAAGGTAAACCGAGCCTGCTGTCCACAAGGTAGCAGTCCCAAGCGGACAGACAAAAAAGTGGATAATCTTATCTTGAAATAGGTCCGGATATCCCGTCTGTCTGGCCGTTGATTCTTTATTCATAATTCCCCTCTATCTTGGATAGCCTATATTATATAGGTAAAGGGAATAGCCCTACTCATCTAGGGCCGGTCAATGCAGCACAAACTATATAGCAATAGGCTATCTTTCGCTAACGCCCCTACTACTCGTACTCGTCTAGGGCCGGTCAGTCACTATAAGCTATTTCATCGGTATCCGTATCCGTTGCTTAACCGCCAGTACTGTCTGTATCGGTGCTTCTTTCACTGAACTCAATCACTTGACTTGCTCTTCGCTTCGAATATTGCTTCTGTTTTCTAGCTCCGGTCCTGTAACCGGATCCCTAAAGCTAAAGGAAGAAAGATCCGGACTGACTGCCTAATTCCTACTCTAAATCTGCCTTACGGGGAGCGAAGCTTCGGAACTCCTGGGTAGGGGAAGGTGAGCGGAGCGGAACTAAGATATAAATCAGAATGAAATTTATTTCCAGCTTTCGCCGAACGGTACTTCTTATATTTATTCTTTCGCTCACTGATCACTTTACTTAACTTACTCTATGCTATTTCCTACTCTTAATTCACCTTAAGGCGAGTGAAGTGACCAAACAAGCACGAAAGCCTATTGCTATTGAGTTAGCTTGCCTTAGCTATTCAGTTTGATTGCTCATATCGATACTCACTATGGAGATTTAGTGTTCCGTGAGCGAAAGCCGGTGCTTATATGGTGATTCCGATAGTCCGGTGAACATGAAATGAAATAGCCTATGATGCTATTTTGTCGTATATAGTGATCTCATCTACGGATTGAGTACTATAAACTAAGATGAGAGTGAGTGAAGACTGATTCCTGGGCCTTCTTCTTCTCGTTCGTGCTCAATCTATATTGAGTATATATTACTAGCATTTCTCTTATAGGCAAGCCTAAGCGCCAACAAAGAACCAAGGGACTGGCTTTGATAGACTACTTAACTTAAGGGGACCAAAAGGAGGTCTCGTCTTCAATGTCAGATCTTTCTTTCAGTGGCATGCATTTATACAAGACGATTATCGAGTAGGTTCCCACTGATACATGTGATCTCTATCTGTATTAAGTTTCAAACCTTGATCCGTTCCACTCGCTTGCGGATTCTTTTCCTCACATCGGATTGGTCTGGCAAGGATGATCTCCTCTAACGGCTGGCTATTTGAAAAAGCGATTCTTATTCCGCATAACGTTCTTAAATAAGATAAGGGGTCATGGTGACACTGATCAATTGGCATCCTCGTCCTCCTTCTTAGACCGGAGGCTGCGCCTCTTCCTGCCGGTATTGTTTTAGCGGAGTCACCACACATGAAGCGAGATAGAACATCTCATCCTACCTTTCTCGTTAGCGTCCTCCCCGGTTGAAGAAAGGTGAACCTCGGGCCTTAGCTAAATGCTGCCACCTCCTGATGAGACCTGAGCGACTACAGGATCCGCTGGTTCAAGCTCACCTACAATCAGGGCTTATTTCGAGGCTATGATAGGCGAGCAATCACGCAGACATGCTTTCTATCTATAGGCATTTTGCAAGTCTTTGTGAGAGCTGGATGAAACGGATTCTGAACTCATCCACCAACCAGAAGTCCCGAATCCGGAAAAGGGTTTCCTCGAGTAAAGATTAGGCTTAGTGGAAGGGGGTAGTCAGCTTCCTTCCTAAGGATGAGAGGTCGAAGCTTGATGAGAAAAGTACTCATGTCTGTGAGCGATGCCTATAACTTTGATTCTTATTATCCGATACACCTCTCTCATTCAATTCAACTTCATAAAGAATCTGAGGGTGGATTGAATCAGGCTCTTTAGCCCTATTTTTGTGGCAAGCCACCATTACTTTACTTACGTTCAATGAACCCGCTATAAATAGTTGATGTCTAGAACTTAGGGTGAGATACGCCTCATTGAGGCGGGTAAGGTAGGGAGCTCGATTAGTTGCTGCTAGCGATGGTAGTACTCGCTCTCAAACTCACTACCAGTATCGCAGGGAAAAAAGTAAGCATCCAAGAGCGAAGCCCCTGTATGTGGGCGGGTGAATTCCATTGCGATCGAAGATCTTAGGGCAAGGACGGTCTTGGTCTAGAAAGTAGAAAGTGACTAGTTCGGGAGTCTCCACCTGAATACCTCACCGCACCGGTACCGGTTATGAGCCACATTCAGCGAAGAGTTGCTGGTCTTTGTCCCCATTATCAATTTCAAGGTAAATAAAAAACATAACAAAAACTTGAATTCTATGATAGCGGGAAGAGAATGAGACTGATTTCTACAAGAAAAGGACTGATCCAATCATTGCTACAAGGCAGGTCATCCGTACGAAAGCATGAATTTTCCGGTATCATTGCTGGTGGAAAGATCCCTATCCACATCCCGAAGGAGAACCTCCTAATGAAGGACAGCTATCACAGGTGAACAAGTTCGCGAATTCCCTTACTTACCTTACTGGGTTGTGAACTAGTGTCTCAAGCCACGCTTTCTCAATCTCAATCATCTAGCCCGACTTTCGACAGGTTTTAATTGAAATCATTCCCATCGATTGGCATACCTTGTAAAAGCAGAACCTCGTGCAAGGAGTGAGATCTTTACCCTCTAGGTACTTGGATATGGATCTTACCCTATTCAACAAGCCAGCCAATAGAATAGATAGATCGGCATTACCTCAACCTGTTGCTCTCACGTCTAGCCTTCCTTCTCAATCTTTGGGACAGCGAGAATAGGCCCCCTCTCTATCTTTCAAGGCGGATCCACCTCTCCCTCGTTATGATTGGATCATCATCAGTCCGAAACGGGATATATCCGTCTTTTTCATCTGTTTAGGCAACCACTGGGGACAAGTTCACTTGCTCGTCCGAACCAAAGATCATACCCTTTCTTACACCTATTACCATTACCAAGTACCTCAATTCGGGGTCAAGATAGGGCAATAAATAACCACAGTTTGGTTAGACTACTCTGCCTGAGGCCTCGGTTAATAAGTTAGGAGTGACTTCTCTTTCCTCTCCCAGCGCATCTAGATCTAAGGCACGCTTTTATATGATATATCTGCTGTCTCCATCCACGCAGCTACCATGCTTTCCATGCCATGAGATGAAAAGAATGAGACAAAGGCTCAAAAAAGAGAAAACGGAATCACAGAACGGACAGCTGCTGCTCGTAGGGATGTCTTTCATTAAAAGAGGGATCTTCGGGATATGGATTTTGATCTTCACCGGGGACAGGTGGGGCTAAATCAAAGAATAGGCCAAATTCTTTACTTCAAATCTGATCTGACTTTCTTTATTTGTGCCCCACATTCAAGCCATGAGACCCTCGAAAGAACTGTTTTAGACGCCTCGCGGCCCCGATAAATATATATTTGATTACAACCAATGCTAGATTGAACCGCCCATAAAGGCAGCACGAAGAAAGTCGACTAAGACTTGTCAACTAGTGCCTCAAGTCAAGCTGCGCTAGCACTCCAATGAAATACCGAATTGCTCAGTCTCGCTATCTAGACTGAAAACTTTGATTTACCTGGGCTTCTGCCTTTAATCCTTGATTCTTTCTAAACTTCTGCCTCAAGCCCTTAGTAGACTTATCTCCACATCTCGGTGCTGCTACCGTACTGGCCTTTGTTTGGTCCGAATGTGAGACGGAGACTACTTGTCGTCTTTGATCGATGCCGACTTCGGTCATTTCATAAAACAAGTCTGCCTAAAGTAATACGGGAACTCTCGGTAGCACCACTTTTCAATCCATTCGATCGGCTTTAGCCTAATCAAGGACAAGAAGTAAGCTATTCCATGAGTGCGAACATGTCCATCAGTCGCTTTTGCCGGTGATGACTTGGAAGCAAGCTAACTTGATCCGTTCCACCGAAACAGGGATAACTAATTAAGCCAACCGGATGTAACAATAAGAACAGAAGGCTTGCCTTTGCTACTTCTCCTTCTTCCTTCTATCTATATAGATAGCTAGATATTAAGCTATTAAGGTAGGGTTCAAGTTCTCTCTTCGCGATGTCGGACAGAACTCCAGTTCTTTGGGACGAAGCTCAGGTTCGCCCTCATTGTATTCGAAGCAATATCTAGTGACTGTGACTTTCCTATTAGGAAATCGTGATGAGAGCCATTGGGAAGCGGCTCCCTAGTGGATTCTGCACTCCTTCAGCGAAGGCCCAACCAACTTATTTATTTAATTCATTATTTCGTGTGGAAGGCATTATATGGACGAAGGAAGCGACAGCGCTCGCCTTGACTATCGAGGGTAGTTGACTCTTTGTCTTGTGCATTGAAAAGCTTAGTCACTTGATTAATGAGAGGGTCCGGAATAGGAGCTGGAAGGCCATCAAGCCTGGACGTAGGTGCCCTCCAATCTCGTTTTCTTTGCCGACGATTTGTTACTTTTTGGTGAAGCGTCAGAAGAGCAAGCTGATGTTATGTTGGAATGCCTTGAGGAGGTTACTGAGATCTCTGGGCAAAAGGTGAGTATTGAGAAAGATAGAATTATGGTCTCTAAAAAGACTTCTAGAGCGACTACTAATATAATACCATTCATGAATGTTCCCGAATTCCGATTACTTCGACTCTCGGTAAATAATTTGGTCTTCCTTTAAATATGGACAGAGTCACCAAAGAGACATAAATAAAGGGAATTGCTGGATAAGGTTAAGGGTCGTTTGGCCGGTTGGAAAGCCCATCAGCTGTCTATAGCCGGAAGAGCTTTATTAATCCAATCCGCTGCTAGCCTTATTGCCCTTTCTCAGCTGCAGACAGCAAAGTTGCCCAGTAGTAGCTGGACGGTTACCACATTTCCTTTGGGGTCAAGTGGCATTTAGGAGATCAAAAAGAGAGTAGACCTGCCATTTATTATGATTACATTGTGTATCTGCATGAGGGTGGTACCCCCTTCTTGTAGATGACCCAATCACGTTTTCACAAGCCATAGGTGGAAAGGATTTCTCGAGGTGGTATGATGCAATTAAGGAGGATATTCACTTCCATGGACAAGAATAAGGTTTAGTTGATTAGAGTTGCCTGAAGGAGCCAAGCCCGTATGGTGTAAATTGATAAGACCAAGAGGTACTCAAAAGGCAAGATTGAGAGATACAAGGCCAGGCTTGTCGCCAAGGGGTTCACTCTGAAAGAGGGCATTGACTACACTGAGACCTTCTCTCCGGTTTCTAAGAAGGACTCACTCAGGATAATCATGGCTTTGGTGCCTCATTTTGACTTAGAGCTTCACCAGATGGATGTGAAGACGGCTTTCCTCAATGGGATCTACAGGAGAAAGTGTACATGGGCCAACCCTTTCCTTTGGCTTCTCGCAGGAGGGCAGCGAGCATTTAGTGTGCAGATTAAGGAAGTCGATATACGGACGAGTCTTCCCGTTACGTTAGTGGTACCTCAAATTCTATGAGGTGAGAATGACCTAACTAACCTACCTTTGGGTTTAAAACGATGTTATCAGTGTATATACGGTCAGTGGGAGCAAAGTTCTCTTTCTAGTCCTATATGTTGACGACATACTGCTTGCTAGCTGTGATCTGGGGATGTTGCATGATACGAAGGCACTCCTCATAAGGAACTTTGAGATTGAGGATATGGGTGAGCCTCATATGTCATTGGCATTGATAAGGGCCCGCCCAACCAACCCATAGCTGGATTCAGACATCAAGGCCGGGAAGAAGCAAGGGTGTATACCATACATAATACCTAATTTGACACTGATCCAATCGGTAAAGGAGGTGGACCTTATTCCAAATTTCCACCCAATCCTAATGCAGTAGCTCACCGAAGGTAGGCCCTCACCAATAGCAAGCAAGGGGGGACTGGGTTGTAACAGCATAAGTCGTTTCCTAAGCACCACCTACATGTGGCAAACAGGAGGAAAGTCAATTAATGTTTACCAAGGCAGGGACAAGGTAGGAGCATAGCTTCTTGCATATCCAGATCGAGATGCTCACCTTCATGAGAATGATCCAGTCCCAGGCGTAGAGCCGGTTGAACGACCTGTAGATTATCTATCAGGTGGGTTCAGTAGTTGGTTCAGAGGCTCTATATGCACTATTATATGATGCACCTATAGCATGCATACCTAGCCGCGCCGCCTAGTAGAGTCAACTGTAGCAGATCCTATAAATCAATACCCTGTTATAGGTCCAGATCCTCCAGCTTCGGTAGCGTACCTAGTAGCGTAGCATAGACAGTCGCATATCCAGTACGAGATCTAGATCCATATCGATCCATCACCAACAGCACTAGCTTATCCGGATACGGATACACCAACCACCTATAGCAGCTTAAGAAGCAAGGGTAGCCACACAGCTTCATTGGTTCCATATCCGCGTATACATACAGGAGATCCATCTTTCATATAGAAAGCCAGTAGCTGCTAAAGCAGAGACAGATGCAGCAGTTGATGCTTGCTCGACTTTTGACACATCCCTCTTCTCTTGAACACGAGTCCATACCCGGTAGACCCAGGAGCAGCAGATCTAGACGTGGCATCTGTTCCAGCCACATATACATATCCAGATATAGATCGATACCCAGCATCAGTAGCAGCACCTGTAGATGTAGAAGGACCGCCATTACGAGTAATAAAGCATAAGAAGCTTCCGGGTGACGGAACGGAATAGAATCTCAGTTCGGAACATCTCTTCCTATTCTTTCTATCTCCTCCGGCTGGATTTCAGCATTCAACTCCACCGGAAGCCTTGTTTGTTCCCCAGCCCGCCCCCTCTGCAACCTAAGCGCTCCCATTTTCTACTCTACTCCTAGTTTCGTCCAGTGCCCGGCAGCTATCACCTCGATAAGCCCAGCCAACCTTCTTTTGAGTAATGTGAGTAATTCAAGAAGAAGATTGTAAAGACCCCCTCACCAGGTAACGAGTTGAAAAAGAAAAACCAAGGAATTGTTGATAGCACTGCCATTCACCTTATGGTATATATATACCCGATGTCCTTTTTCCCCTTGCTAAAATATTCAGCCAGAGCTGCTCCTGAGATAAAGGATTAATTCAAGTTGGTCAGAACCTTCTGTCAGCGATCTAGTTTGAGTGCCAGTTCCAGCCGAGGGAAGAGGTGAATACGAGCTATTAGGAGAACCTGACTTTAAAGCGTTTGAGTTGGAAAGCAGTTCTTTTTATAGCCGGAGCTTACTAAGGAGCTCCATAGTTAACAATTATCGAGTGCAGCCAATCCTCAGCTTTTGGCAATGTAGGGGTCAGTAGCCGAAGCCAACGCCAATACAAAGAAGGTCCCCAAGAACGTATCCACTACCATAGTAAAAAAGGATAAAAAAAGAAAGAAAAAGGTGGAAGTTGAGGAAATGGTGGACGCCCAAGTGCTCCCACGCCAAACGCATTAAGGTAGTGCTTCACCAACTCAATTTCATCGACCGGGAATAGGGACTTGACGGTCCAATAACAGCGTAGGACTCTTTTTAGGAGTGAGTGAATGAAGTCGTTAAGCCCGGGCAGGTGGAGAAAGCGGTAGTTGACTGAAGCGGTTGGTTGAATGAAACTTCAACCTTGGCAGCAAGGCACAGAACGAATCCTTTCTTAGGGTAGGGATCCAAATAGGACACCTGCAATTCTGCCTGAGCATGCACGTCGAAACGAAAGAAGACACTCAGAATCAGACTCCGTTTATAATACGTAATTAGGTCCACTACGACCATGATGCACCGGAGGTCATCAGCGTATAGCTACAGAGCAAGGAGCTGCAGGTTTACCGGGGTTTATTTTCTTAAGAAAAAGTGATGAGAATGCAAGCGTGAAAGCATCTCATTAGAAAGCGTCACCGGGAATCGACATGGAAAGGGACTCCAACGCCTAGTATTCCGTTTCAACTTATTCAAATACTGAAACAAGGGGTATAGAGGAAGCCACGTATTCAACGGAGTAAGCTTTGGACAGGGAAGCACACCTGGCCTCGGGTTCTTTCTCATACTCATACGAATTAGTCAGCGGGATTGATTAATCCATCATATTTTCCGCTAACGTACAATCAGCCTACGAGGGGGAAGCTTATTTCTAGATAGGCTAGAAAAGATGTCGAACCAACCTCCTTTTTAGATGAAGGAGATGCCTTAGAGGATGCTTAGCTCGGCAGTTCGCGTAGTCTTTCTCGAGGTTTGAAGATTGATTTGGTGTGTAGTTCTATGATTCCTTCCGAAGGTCTACAGTGGGAGGCTCGCTCCAAAGCGACTACCAAGAAAGGACCTAGAGCTAGGACAAAGAAAGGCACACAAGCGATAGGGATTTTTTCACCGGCCCTTTGGAAGTTCATTCACTCAGGATTCCATGTACGGTTCTTGCTTCTTTCTCTTGTCTCTCCGCTTTGGATAGACGTTCCTTTATACTGGCTCCCGCATAGAATGAATCTCTTACCGAGTTGGCATCCTCAGGACCAACAAAGAGGAGTTTGTCGAACAAGAGCCACTTCACAACCAGGGATCTTTTATGAGCATCACCAGGCACTACCCGTCAAATAAAAAACTTATAGTTTGTTATTCTCTCTCTATGAAAAGGTAGAGGAGGAATGCTTACTAATATACGTTAGAATACTATCACACACAATAGGAGGAACGTAAACAAGAGTCATACCGGACTTGACTTGCCTGCGTTAGGAGAGGAGTGAATAGAAGACAGAAGAGGAAAAGAGCGAAGCCGATTCGCTTTAGGCTGAGCACTCGAGTGGATTAGCCGTTGAGCAGGCCAGTTGAGTCGAGGACAGAGCACCCGAAAGCCGAAGCACTCGCTTTAGGACTAGGACAGATCGGGTATTCTCAAACGAAAAAGCCTTACGGGGCTCATGCGCTTCCTGCCTAAGATATTGAATATCAAATATTGGATAGGGATATTCTATTCTCTGGGGCAGCTTATTCGATTCGGTTCGACAGCAAAGTCCCTTCACGGATCTCCTGTAAGTCGAGCCTGCACGCCCTCAGGGATTGTGAATGGATATAAAATATCTGGCAGAAGTTGGTAGATCCCTGTAAATGGTCAGAATTTAAAGCAAAAGAACTGGATGGGTGGACTGGAGTATTGGAGGAGCTCAGATAGGGAAGCATGAGAGTGAAGGCTGGTAATTTACATTTCAGCAGGTAGTTCATCATGCCTGGACTGCGAGGAATGATTTCTGCCACACAGGCAACCGAAGGAAGATGCAGATGGAAGCAGAAAGTCTGAGGTTACAGGCTAAAGATGCTATGAGAGTTTGGTCCTCTAAGGAGTTGCCCTACCGACGAACTCTTCTGAAGTAGCTATCTTCCCCCACAATATGCTCGCTACAAGTATTACGCTCGCTGGGTAACCCTCCATTATAAGTGGATTCTTTTCATAGGCGTCTTAGCTTTGTGACATAAGTCAGTAAGTAAACCTGTGACAGCTGAAAGGAACTAAACCTTGCCATCTAGTGAACTACGAAAGTAAGTAAACTTAAGTGACAGATGTAACTAAGAACTTATCAAGCGCCGCTAAGCCTCGAAAGAGAGGAGAAAGAGAAAGCAGATGCTAACTTAACCAAAGGTTTGGGGGGTGAAGCTGTGAACTCAAACCAGGTAGCTGGAAAGATCTTAAAAGAGAGATTCCACCTCAACCAGAATAAACCGTAGCTAAGATTCTGGTACTCACTCAACAACTGAGAGGAAGGGTCGATGTAATTGAGCTCGACCAATAACTATGGAAAGTAGGTACTAGCAGAGACAGAGGTCGAAGTGAGCAGAAGGAAAGCTTTCGTAACTTGTTGCAGCGGATGTTGCTGCTGAGAAATCGGACTTCGTTCAGTTTGCTGGACCATTCTCTCGAACTTGTGGATTTCCCGGTCACATGAGCTTTTTTAATATCATATAGTATCTTATTTGATATTTATAACGGCAAAAAAACCGGGGCAAAAATTTCTCTATTTTTTCGGCCATTGAAAGTGCTGCTTTGGAACTTAAGAACCCAGATTGTTTGAGTGTTCAGTGTAACTCTCCGGTAAAGCAACTTCAAATCCTTTCACTCCAGTTGGTCGAGCAACTACGTAACTCTCCGACTTTCTTCGTTCCGCTCCTGTTGGTCGAGCGTTTTCAATCCTCTCCTGTGGTAAAGCCCGGTCGAGCTAAGAAGGCTAGTTGGCCAGTAATCCCGCTAAAGCAAGTCCTTGTTCCCGGTCGAGCAACTCTGTACCTCTCCGAGAAAGGCTAGTGACTAAGTTCCTCGTACCCGGTAAAGCGCAGTCGAGCATCTTCGTCCCTTTCCGCAACAATCCTTATTGAGAAGGCTAGTTGGCCAGTCCCAGTTGGTCTCGTAACTTCGTACCTTTCCCTATCGGTCTCGCTACGAAGGCTAGTCCCGGTAAAGCGCAGTCGAGCAACTATGTTCCTTGAAGGCTAGTAACTTCGTACCTTACCAGGAAGTCTCGCAACTATGTTCCTTAAAGGCTAGTCCCGGTAAAGCTACTTCGCATCGCTCCCTTAGGCCTTTTGGTCACATGGGGAATAAAAATATCATATATTAGCATCTTTTAGCAAATTAACTAATTTAATCGAAAAAAGGCGGGTTTACAGCAAATTTTGCTAGCTCAAATTAGGACTTTGAGGCCATGCTTAACACATGAAATTCGATGTCCGGATAACTAGAGGTCTGGTCCCTCGGAGCGAAGGAAGCAAGCCGCTCTCCAGAATGTGAAAACACGAGGTTAGATCTCAAATCTTTAAGTGGAAAGCTGGCAACTTATGCAACCGATGAAGCAAAAAGTCCCCTATATACAACGTGAAAGTTTGCCAGCCCAGTTAAATTAGGCTGAGTCACTTTTCCAGCGGCAAAAGTGAAAGTTTTAAAATAGTCCCCGGTTACTAACTTTTTTCTTATATGAGAGTGAGCGGTTGGTCCTGCACCAAGCCTTTCATGCTGAATTGGTTCTATCTTTTTCCTTTTATACAGATTAGGTGAGTTATAGTTATGTCTAAGGTCCATGAAGGCCATTGGAAGCCTATAAAGCTGTCTAGAGTAGGTCCTGAAATTGACCATTTCTTTATTCTTTCATCTTCGCTACGCCCCTTGTAGTGAGAATGAGGCTCAAGTTAGCGTTAGCCTTTAATTTAAGGAATGCCCCAAGTGCCTTTTCTTCTATCTCAAATAGGGATCAAAAGTCCCATACTAGCATTGCTCTTAATCCCTCACAGCTTGTAACGGCTTATCCGGATATTGATTCATAGCCATATGTGGAATCAGTCCCCGTGTTCGCCGCAAAGCAAAGGGGTTTTCCCTTTTTTTATCTGGTATATGAGATGGAAGAAGACTCAGTTCCTTTGCACTGCACTTTTTTTGTTTTGAGTTTTTCAAAAAGGAGATGATCCACTTCATTCTTTTTGCCTCACCTCAGTCTTTAGACTCATCCTTCAGTCGTCGATAGCGACAGCACTATAGAGAGGGATCAGTCCACTACCCTATGCCGCTTTCTTGCTTGTCGGACGTTGGCGACCACTCCTATGATCTTGCTCTTATCAAGCATCCCGATAATTCACATCCGAGGAACTTTTTGTGCTAGATTGGATTTTTCTCTTTCGGATTGGCGCTGTGCCCGGGATCACGAAGACCTCATCCCTGAGAGCCCTTGTTTATAGCTCGCCTGTGGAATAATAGCTGTGGCACTATCTATAAACCTGTAACCTTCAAGCCTAGAGAGCAAGAATGAAATAGGGTATACCGCTAAGATGAATGCATCGAATTTCATGTGTTAAGCATGGCCTCAAAGAAAGATTTTAAGAACTTAAGTTGCTTTCCGGGAGGTACTAAGTTAACTAGACCGACTGGGACTGGCCAACAGGCCTTCGTAGTGAGACCGGGCTTTACCGGGAACAGAAAGAAAATCATTGTTCATAAGTCCCCCCAGCAAGCAAAAGTTTAGGAAAACCCTTACCCTTACCGCTACCGTCTTTTTTGCCCTCTCCTTAACAGTCTCGTAACTTCGTACCTCTCCCGATGGTCGAGTGTTTTCAAACGGGAATTTGATAAAATCAGATAACTTACGTAATTCAATTTGTGGGATCTGGGAAGCAAGGTGTTACCGAGCTGATAGCCCTTGCTAAATTAAATTGAAAGAAATTGATAGAATCCCGTCTTTTTTGCTGTAACAAAAATCAACGAAAACGTCGAGAACAAGTATGCACGGCATTCGCAAAATTCAATGGTTTTTCGGAAGTCTAATTTCCGGGCTCGAGCAGACCAACTCGGAGAGGTACATCGTAGCTTTACCGGGACGGAGTCTCGATCGCAAAGAGAGAGGTTCAAAGTAGGGGAACTCGAGCAAAGCGAGAGGTACGGAGGGAGTACGAAGTTGCTTTCTTTACCGGGGGCAGAAAAACTTTAGTTGCTTTACCGCGGGACTACGAAGTTTCTTTACCGGTTTGCTGAACAAAAAATCTTCCAGACTTTCGTTCCGCAGTACAATTTCTTCCCGTCAATCAAATTACTAGAAAGAAAGCAATTTGCAACATTTGACAGTAGGCTGGCTTAAACTTTTGCAATTGAGAAGGTGTTCCACGAGGTACGAAGTTAGCCGAGTGCAAGGAGGGGGACTAAGTCGACCAGACAAAAAGGCCGAAGGGAGAGGTCTAAAGCAGCGAGACTGATAAGGAGAGGAGCGAAAGCCACTCGCCCTTAAGTACGAAAGAAGGAGACCTAAAAGTGATATCTGTAGGCCGACCTTGGGATTGTGATACGCTTCGACTTAGCCTTGATAGGCGAATGTAATCTAGTTTATTAAAAAGTTTTTTAGTATGGCCTATCTGAGCGAACTACTCCTTTCTGTCTGCCACTATCCGAGGGAAGCGTTAGCTTTAGCTTTCGACTTGCCCTTCCGTTTAACACTCGGGATATTAGAAGAGAAGTGTCGTGTCGTGGCCTAAGTTGGAGTGAGAAAAAGTCCAACTTAAACAGTTTTGACTGACTATAGCACCTGATCGATCAGAGCTTTAAGATGCTTATTATCTTCTTTCTTTTCTATTCCTCCCGGCGCACTTGTATTAATTCTTTCTTCCAGGAAGTCTCCTCAATGCTATCGCTTTGGTGCGGTCTTGTAAATGGTACGCTATCGGCTTGAATTCCCACAAGTCTCTTCCTTTCTTTTGTCTCGAAATCCCCTTTACCGGGCATCTTTCCAGTACCGGGCATCCGTCTAACGGAGTCAATTCTGGTAGAGCGCACGGCGCCTTTCGAACCTTTGATCATTAGATCAGGTAACCTGCACTAATAGGTCAAGCCACATCTCATATAGAAATTCAGGTTCCTAGGAATGTCGTACGAGTCATTCATCTAGTCCCAAGGGGGTTTCCCGACTCAAGCTACTGGGAAATAGGACCCCCAATTCCTACTCACTGAGTGTAAACTAATCTCTTCGGCTTTCCGTCCCTTTCAATAGGAAGGGTCACAGCCTAACTCAGGCCGGGCATTGCTCAATGATCAATATAAAAAACTACCATAAGTGATTGGCTCACGACTCCGTAGAATGAGATTCTCGCTTCCTCTGGCTGTTCATCTGAATCATATAACAAGAAGTTGGGGTAGCCGGCAGTCCTCCTATTCAATGAGAATTTCTCTCTCTTCTCTTTTCTTATTTGGTAGTTGGTGTCCGCCTCTTTTCACTCCCAACGGGAGAGGAAGCTTCGTCGATCACAGCTAGCTTCATTATTTACTATACTATTGCCCGTTTCGCATTGAACTAAGAACTACTATAGAGCACTCTAGTTTTAAAGAAGACCTTTTCCTTTTTTTTTAACAAGAACAAGATGGGGCTCATACGGCGTTCAGCCTGCGTTCTTCCATGCTCTCTCTACTAAGCTTGCATTTCGTGTGCGTGAGTCGCTTTCTTTTAGTTTTAGCCTTGACTTTCCTCTCTATCCTGGGGTCAGAACCCGACAAAGAAGATTTCTCGAGAAGGGTGGGTCCTACTTCTATCGATACAGAGGGGAGACTCGCGGGGCTAAGGCAGACTCGGTGATTAAGAAGATGGGGTTCTCAGAGAGGAGGCGCATGCTTTCTCTGTGTGGAATTTGGTTTTTATGGAATTCGGCGCGTTGAGCTTTTTTACTCTATGAAGCAGCTTGTACACTTTAGATGGAAATTGGGGTGGATTGTGGGTTGTGTTCAGCAGTGTATGCCAGTCCTGTTCCGGGAATTCACAAGGATTTGTGGGCTGATGTTAGTAAGTTGGCGAGTGATATCTCTAGTCCCTGGCTTTTAACAGGAGATTTTAATTTCTATAAATCTCAGGATGAAAAGTAAGGAGGAGCTTCGGTTAGATTCTCTAAATGCAAGGAGCTTCAAGCAATTCTTGATGATTGTAAGGAAGAATCAATCTTTCTTTCCTGCTTTGGTCACATAAGCTTGAACCACTAGAACAGTTTCTGCAACGGCAAAATCTTAACTCGAAGTGAACCCTGTTGAGGTTCTTTTCATCTCCATTTTTACCGATGTATGGTTGATTGATTAGGCTCACGGGCCTTAGCTTATATTGGCCAAGTAAACTTCCCGGACATAAGCTCACCGACCGAAACTACTTTGACTGAGAGGTTAAACTCCTAACCTAAAAGATGAACAAAGCAAGCGGAGTTTCCCTTGCTTTACCCATCTGACACCCGCTCCCTACTTCTCGAATTCGCGGGACTAACCAAAGAGACGAGGAACTTGCACCGCACCGAAGAAAAACAATAAGGTCTTACCGGACTGAGACCGACAGACTGCTCCCGCTTGATAGCAGGAGAGAAGGTTGCTCCATATGAGAGTTGGTCGTGTATATTGCTTTCTCGCCTAACTACCTCTTCTATCAAGACTTCTACTCAAGCACGGGGAATCGTTTACGGGATTTGTTTAGTGGGAAGAAGATGGCTTCTTATTTGAACTATAACATAGTATAAAGCTATTGGCTGCCTAGTTGTAGGCTGACTTTCCCCCCTCTTTCATCTCTCAGGAATAAGAGGAAAGATCAGATGCGAGGAGGTCCATTGTAGAATCACAAAAGAGTCTCTTTGAAAGCTAAAGCAAGCAATCGAAGACAGAATGGTCACCACATGTTCCAATCGAAGTCTAAGCTTTCTTCTCAGCCCCAGGGAGTTCACCAGGTATAGGCTTAGGAAGCAAGCAACAACTGCTGCGAATCCTGGAACGAAATGAGAATTTTCAATAGGCTTTTCTTTTGTACTCGAGTTAAAATCATTGGTCCGGGGTAAAGGAATGAGATCCTAAGGAAGCTAAAGTAATCCAGTCCGGAGACTAGGGGTTAGAAGAATTCTACTTAAGTTGGAGTGAGAAAAAGTCCAACTAGCGGCATTCCCCCTTGTAGCAGTTCCTGGCTAACTCCATCTAGTACAACTGACTTCAGACCAAGGCAATCTCGATTCAAAAGCAACTAGTCGGAAAAAAAGCTAGTTAATCTGAGGAATCCAGCCAGCCAAGTCACAAGTGAGACCATTGAATTTCTTTAGTAGTTTTATTCGATGGGTTAGATTCCCGATCCACTCATCTTCAAACGCGGCTTCCAGTATCGGTACAAAACGGGTTTGGAGATCAGAGAGAGGAGAGGAAGTAAGCTTTAGAGAAAAAGTGCTTCTTGTGCCGGTAGTAGGGAAAGCTGCTGAGATAGAGAGAGCAGTTATCCCTTAAAGTCCTTTATAGATTTCTAGTCGGGAATAGAGCTGTGGCTTAGATCCCCTTATCTTATCTAAGGTTCTTTGTATGGCACTCTAAACTCTCTTTCTTACGCGAGAGAGAAAGTGTAACTACCGAAGCTCTTTCAACTTGTCCTGTCTTTGGATAGTATTGCGGTTAAGAAGATGAGAAAAAGAACTGTCAAGTGATTGATTTTTTAATGCTTTTTACTTTTGTAATTAATTTCTTGAATTCAAATTCTTGAATGCTTCTACTTATGTAGATGGAGTCCAGTACGCTACTATATATACTGAAAATTCCCAAGACAATATCGGTAGTACCCATCTTATGTGATATGTAACTAGATCATCAAACTCTTTCCCGCTATACCCAGCCGATGTGAACGAATCGTCTGAATCAAGGAATTCCTCTTCTCAAGGACAAAGGGTATAGCATCACATTTTAACAGACAGATTCAAGCTAGGTCTCTACTCCTTCTTCATGAGAAAGAAAGGCCTTGTTATCATCTAGATCGACGTAAGGAAAGTAAGGTGTAGAGTCCAACTAAGACTTCCATTCAAAGTCTCATTCATCTTGATTGAGGAGTTTCTTACTGACCGCTAAACCTTATCTTATTTTGAAGATAGACTGGAAAGCAAGCTCAGAGAATAGCTAAGTTGAAGTCAGAGACTCCGGAACTTAGACAACCGGGAAACTCCACCTAGACTGAGATTCATCAGTTCGATCGTTTAGTTTCTGTCCAAAGTCCTATATCCGGATCAATTCCTTTTCTAACTTCTACTTTTCCTCGGAAATCTTCTTCATTCGAGCTAGCTTCTTTCGCTCCTTCCCCCTTGACTGCATTCCCATCCGCTAAACCAGCTCCTTCTGAGAATGGTTTGACCCCGCTCCTCAATCTTATTCTCTTTCTGATCCTGCTTCAGATTCTCTTTCAGTTGTGGAAAGAAAGCCCTATTCCTATCGGTTGAGTAGCTCAAGCAGCGTATTGTCCCCTCTCAGAAAGAGGTTGATGCACTGCACCCAGCTACCCGAAGTAGAGCTTTGTCCTTTGTCCCACCTTTCCTTACAGACTTAATAATATCGTATTTAGAATCATGTAAAATAGACCCTTACCTGGGCCCAGCTTCTCTTTCTTCAAGAAAGGCTAGCTTTAGCTTTCGCTTTAAAGAAGACGGTTACAAAGACAGTAAAGAAGGAAGCGAAGGGAGTGGCTAATGCAAGGTTAAGTGACTGGGTAGGAGAAGATCATGAAAGAAAGGTTAAGCGAGTGAGTAGAAGGCAGCTAGGGATTGACTTGATTCAAAGAAAGGTTAAGCGCTAGGTAGAAGGCAGCTAGGGCTCCACCTCTCTATTACTTTCTTAGCAAGTCATCAGACATTCAAGGTTAAGGCAGCTGGGTAATTAGTTCAAGGTTAGGGCAGCTGGTGGATTTCGTTAAAGGTTAGGGCCGCTGGGGAATGAGTTCAAGGTTGCAGTGCAGCTGGGGAATGAGTTTTCAGTGCAAGCATCTATTGTTATTGTAAAAGGAGAAGATCTTACAGTCTATCCAATTGCATAAGGCTATCTGGTCTTCAACTATACCTATACGAGAACGAGGACTGAATGAAATGCCACAGCTTCCGTTCTGACTCCTTCTTCCATACTCTATAGTTTGACTTAGTCTTTTCGGATCTTAATAGCTTAGCTTATCCTAAATCAATCCCAAACCATGGAGTTCAATCCCATCTTCCATTTACACCGATGTAATAGCCCTACTTTTTCCTTTTGCTTTCTCTTTATCTTTGCTCGCTTTCCTTCCTTACTTATCTTCCGAATAGGAACCTTCTTATCCTTACCTTAGGCATTTCTTTCTGGTAACGCTGGTAACGAATAGGTGCGTGTACTCTATTCTTTTCCGTACACTTCTTTAGCGTGTACTCTACTCTATCTTTCTCTTTAGCGTGTACTCTACTCTATCTTTCATTGACTTAGTCTTCAGAAAGCTTGTCAGTAAGCTCATCTTCTATTACATGTAGCTATTTCTTCTTTACTACTGGTTTTGGCTGTTCTGCCTTACCGAATTGATCAGTTAGTAACGAAAGAGAGTAAAGCAAGTCAGTCTGCGCTTCCGGTCGAGCTTACTACCTCTCGTCTTCATAGGAAAACCATCACCCTCTGTAAGTCAACCTTACCTTCCCTCGAGCTACAGTTCCTTACCGAGAAGTTAGTAACGAATGGGTAACCTCTTTAACAGAAAGGTAAAGGTCTCAGTGCTAGCTGGGACTGCATTTCTAGCTTTTACACAAGGGTCTCAGTGCAAACTCATTCATTGCTAGCTGGACTGCATTTCTAGCTTCCTTCCCTTCTGTCTATTCGTTTCGTTTAGGTTACACTTCTTATCCTTAGTCTTTGCGTGAACTTCTCCTTCTATTACTTTCGTCTTTCTTGTTGATTAGGCTGGCGATAAGACGACCCAAACTCCTAAGCCAACATATGATGATTGATTGGTGCGATTGATGACTTCACCGTAGGACTTACTCGATGTTGGAGCTGCAGAGATCCCCTGCCTCGGCAGGTCAAGCCAATCCTCTCTCTTTCTACAGTAAAGCAAGCAAGTCAGTCTGCGCCGTACACTAATTCATCAAGTCAGTCTGCGCCGTAGACTAATTCATTCTTTAACAGAAAGATGTGCTAGCTGGGACTGAATTTCTTTCTTTAACAAAAGGATGTGCAAACTCTTTCATCTTTCTTCCCATCTTTTGACTACTGCTTTTTCAAGATATAGTTAGTGTACCGCTACTAGGTTCTCGCTTTTCGTCTTTACTATTCTATCCCTAAGCAAGACGGTTGCTCCCACGTAAATTATATAATAGGATATCACACTCTCTACTCGCTTTGGTCTTCGTGCTACTCACCCGAGCAGCACTTGTCCTCAGCTCGCCCTTTTGATGACTTAATAACCGGGCATCGACCTATTTGACTTAAGAAAAAGAAAAATGGAGTCCCGAGATGAGATGACGCATTTTCTATATTCACCTGGTAAAAAAAATATTCCTTTCCTAATGCGCCTAGGTCTATTGCTATTTCACCGGAGAAAGTCGATATCGATAGCAAGGGCAAAAAGTCTAGTAATTGCTTTTTCTCTTTGATTGGGCCTAAGCTTTGTCGGGACCTTGAATCGAGAAATAGAAGGGCTACTGGTCATCGCAGGAACTAACCCCACGAAGACCTCATACATAAGTCTTTGATTCCTTGCCAGACTCGTATTGGAACCCGTCACCCTACGAAATGAAAAGAGATGGCGGTTCCTCGGCCTTGCCTCTTTCTCCCTATCTAAAAAGGGGAGTTCCGTTTCCTTCTCCTATGGATCTGGTTTATTGCTGTCCTAAAGCTTTCCGCCTTCCCTACCTTCCAGTGGGATATCTAATGCTGTTAAAGGCGGGGTTTTGTCTTCCGTATTGAGGTCATCGATCGAAAGAATAAAGAATAAGGGCTGGCAGCTCCTTCTCCTCAGTCTCCATTTGTGGATTGTCCCAAAGCAGGATCCCTTCCAGCTGCATAAGTGAGTTAGCTTTCCCGTCCGTCCTCCCTCGCCTACTATGAGCTCTGGATCGAGAGACCAAGAGCGCTATTCCTGGCTAAAGGCCTAACTAGAGTGATTCCTCTGTTATTAGCTTTTGCTATTAGCTCTCTTCTTGGCTGGCTTTCTTCTTTGTGGATTGCTTAAAGAGCTTATTTTAAGTGAAAAAAAAGCTCTTTCATAGCTCGATGTGCCTGTATCCTACTGGTAGTTGAATAAGGAATTCTTAAAGCCCGGTCCTCCATTCCAAAGCAATTTTATAATATAATAAAAAAATAAGGGGGCTGTCGCCTCCTTTGGATATGAAATCCGTGACTTCCTTAAAGGTTTGACTTTGTACACCGTTCTTTGCTAAATCATCTCTTATAGATTCTAAAAATCCAATATTCTTATTTTTTGATGGCTGAGCAGCTTTGTTCGTGAGGGAGCCTTGGTGGACCGGTAACCTTCTTCCCGTCTAGCTTTTTGATTTAACCTTTGCCAGGATTTGTAAGAGCGAAGATAGATATTGGCACCATAAATCCATAATAATAAGGGCTGGGTGATCGCAAGACAAACTTCTTCCACACTACAACCCTACATAGGCAGGAAATCAATTCTCAAATGGAGAAGGGGTCCCGTCCTCCAATTGCAGCACGAACGTAGTTGCTCGACTGAAAGGAGAGGGGCGAAGGGAAAGCGAAGCTTTGAGTGACAGAGATGGAGATTGAACTTTCCCACGGGGAAATCAAACCTTTCTAGTGAAGCTAGCCTATTAGGCGCTGTGTAAGAGTTCTTTGCTATCTATGGAATAGCGGGCAGTGCTGCTTGATTGACTGCTTGAAAGTTTGAACCAAGTCTTGGATTCGGAAGAGAAGTAGGCGTAGAGGATATTGGGAAAGATCCCACATCTGGCTAACTGCTTTAGGAGTGCCGGCTCCAGGCGTCATAAAAGATAGGCTATTACTGAAGCTGTGAAAAAGAATAGCGATTGTTGAATGAGTTTGCTCTTTCTTTCGACTGTGATTGCTCTTGTGAAGCTTAACGGTGAGGATTCAAAACCTTTAGGAGTGAAGGCAAGATCCGACTTTCAATCGAGTGAATAGCAGGCTTGTAGTTGAATCGAGATTGGGGATTAGTATAAGATCGAAAATCGTACTCTTTCTCGCAGCTCATGCTTTAAAGCGAACGAATGGAACTAAAGGAATGATTGTTGACTATACTTATACGAGATTTCCTCTGATTCCTATATGCTTTAATAGAGAGAATATCCCAGTGTCAATAGCAATAGGATATAGGAGAGAAAGGGGAAGGGAATGATTGGCCTTAGCGATTCTTCATAAGCCTTTTCTCCTTCGCATCCCTCATCGTCACTCCTTGTTCATAGCTAACCAAGAGTGAGCTTATTCAAGGGGATAAGAGAACGGCAGACAAGGCGACAAGAGCAGTTACTTGTGCAGCGGCAAGAGCGGGCATCCCTCAAAGACTAGCACCGTCTTCTCTTATTTCTGAAAACATCTGCGGAGCAGTTAAAAAGAAACGCATCTCTAACAGGAAAAGCAAGCCCTTTGGCGGCCTCCTTCCTTGAGAAGGAGTGAAAGCAGAATCCGAATCAGACTTTCAGATATAACTTGCTTTCCTTCAACACTAAATAAATTGCCTTTCTTAGGAACAAACTTCGGGAATCTTGTCGCGTAGAAAGACAGATAGATTCCGATCCGACCCAGCGTCAGAGGGCCTTTGATCAATTAGAGAGGCCGGATCCTCCTTAAACAAAAACTAACAAATAGTTCTCATTTGCAGATCGTGGTTACGAAGACGAAGAAGCCTCGCCCTATCTCTTCAATCTCGCATTGAAAGAATCCTATTTGATTTTGATCCTGAAAAAAGGTAGAACTACCGTGTATGTGAGGGTACATTGCATGAGAGTGGAGTTCCGTAATGTTATGTTCTTTGAGCCCTGGGGGTTTGCAGCCTTTACTTCTACTGATGCCGGAAGACAAGGATCATAATCTAGACAGCATCTTTGCTCATTAGTTTATGCCAATATGCCTTGGAGTAGAAGAGATGGAGGAGAGCTACTCGATGGATAAAGGGACTCCCCTCTGATGTAGCTAATGGGCTTATTGCCCAAGGCAAGCTGGAAATGCTTGACTGGCAGGTTCCCTTCGATGGACAGGAGAGAGGAAAGAATCAATTGGATCACGGGGGTCAGATGCTTCACTCGCTATTGATGCCGCGGCAGCCACGGCGTTAAAGAGAGATGGATATTGATTGCTTTACTTCCCTTCCTTTATCTCTTCCCTGAATCCGATCGATGGACATTAGATGCATACTTAGTAGTTGGGCTTCCGAGATGCAGATATAGATGCGGTGCCCGGGGAATTAACAGATTCATTTGGATCAGCGGGTGAGCCGGTGGAAGAACTCGATGGATATGGATTGGAAAAACCTTGAAATAGAGGACTTCGACACGAGATGTTTAGACGCAGCCCTGTGGTTACGATCCACTCAGTGGTTTAGGAACCCCGGTCTCTCCTCCGGGATGTTGATGAATGTCGGCAAATGTCCTTAAAACAACCCTTATCCCACAGTGCTTGAGGAATAGCGCTGATACGCCGACAGAGGGTCGACGTAGTTGAGTAAGGTTTAGAGAGTTTACGAGCTAGAGTTGAGAGGGCCTATTCTTTGACTATGTCTGCTGTTCAGTTCCTTGTCCCATTGGATGCCATCTCCTGGAACTGTGCTCTGTGAGGAAGTGAATCAGAAGCATCGACTGTGAGGGCAATATTCAGGGCTTTGCAAGAAGAAGGTAATAGCGCGCTATTGACCTGGCTGTCTCCAATTACGGCAAGAGCATATCGCGAGCCATGGATGGAATGCACAGCGAATCACTAGTAGCAGGAAGATGGCCACGGGCAGACATTTAACAAGAAAGATACAAGGTATAATTACGGCATGGATTCTACGCCCGAAGGAAGCTAGTAGGAAAGCTGGAGTATTTATCCTTTCAATCAAGGCACAGTTACTCAAGCTAGAGGTGACGTGGCAGAAAGAGATCTATTTCGCTATTAGGACGGGGAATCCTTTGTTTGAACACCCTGTCCTAATAGGGAAGCCTTATATCTTAAAATTAATTCATCAAGTTGACGAGAAAATCCATGGGCGTTCCAGTGGACATTATGCGCTTGTTACACAACAACCCCTTAGGGGAAGAGCAAAACAGGGGGGGCAACGGGTAGGAGAAATGGAGGTTTGGGCTCTAGAAGGATTTGGCGTTGCTCATATTTTACAAGAGATGCTTACGTATAAATCGGATCATATTAGAGCCCGCCAGGAAGTACTTGGTACTACGATCGTTGGAGGAACTATACCTAATCCCAAAAATGCTCCAGAATCTTTTCGATTGCTCGTTCGAGAACTACGCTCTTTAGCTCTGGAACTGAACCATTTCCTTGTATCTGCGAAGAACTTCCGGAAGGAAGCGAATGAATAAAAATTCATCAACAGCTGCGAATTGAATCAGTTTCTCCCCAACAAATAAGTGCTTGGGCCACTAAAATCCTGCCGAATGACGAGATAGTTTGAGAGGTAAAAAAACCCTATACTTTTCTTTATAAAACCAATAAACCGATTATTTTGTGAAAGAATTTTTTGGTATCTGGCTCAAGATCTATAGCAGCTTGGTTGGAATTGGAATGCTTGCCTTGGGGCGGAAAGAAATAATAGAAAAAGAACTCCAATATAAAGATCTTCGTTAGTACGTAAACCGATTGTATACCACCATTGATAAACACCAGAATAAGCAATATTCACTGGTCCAGGGGCACCTGAGTAAAAGCTTCTACGGCTGATTGATCAAAATGAGGATCCCAAATTGCATGAGAAATTGGTCTTACATGTAAAACCTGTACGCATGCCTTGACCCTTCGGCGTGGGATCGAGTCTTAGTGTTTTTCCCCCGAGGCTTTAGTGAAAATCTGAACTTTCCCTGCTCTTGGTGGCCAATTCCTCCAAGCCTCGATAGACTCCTGTAAGTCGGACCTTTATCGTTACCGGTATCGATGCACACTTCTTTCTCACCTGAGCTGGCTTTTGGAGGAGTAAGTAATAAAAGAAGAGATTCTTATTAAGGCAGATAAAGGTTAGCTTTCTTATGTTCCATTCGGTATTCCGCTCTAGCTCTTTAGCGCTTCGTTACTTTAGTGCTCCTGTCTCAGGGGGAGATAAGGTATTTGAAGTGAAAAGGGTTAGAGTTCGTAAGAAGTTTTTGATAACCGGGTGTTTCCATGGGCTAGCCTACCTCGATAGTAGTACTGCGAAAACGGAGATTGCTCGAGCCATTAAGGAGGGAGAGGAGTGAAGCGCAAAGTCTTCGAGTAAATGACACTAAGGGGCTGTAAATAGGTTCTAGGGGACCTATCTATCCAAGTTCTGGTTCTAGCTTTTCTAATCGGAAGAACTAGATCTTCCTTTCGATCAAAGAGGTGCTGTAGATGTAACACCAACTAAATCTCAATTAAGAAATCCTAGCAAAAAGCAAGAAATCGACAGGCATACCAATAGACATACCTTGAATCTAGTTTAGCAATCCTTACTTTGTTATTGAATTTCGAGTTGTAGTTACAGGGAGAGATCACTCTACAATCAATCCAATCAGTCTCTCTTTCTTAAGCAAGGAAAAGCTCTAGTCTGATAGGCCCGGTGAGGTGAGTCCAACTTCCCTAATCGGATTAGCTCTGGTTCAAGAAGCCTAGCCTTCTTTCGTCAAGGCTGTTGAGGTTCTGCTTTCAAGCGAATAGACAAGTTTGGCATGTATTGGTAGTTGCTCATCTCGCTACCTTTCCGCCCAAACAAAGACTCCCCGCTGTCTTCTTGTCCCTCATACGCGTATCACACACGGGGACATTGGACGCCGGCAAAGATGCCTTAAAAAAAAGAAATATCTTGAAATGGTCATACAAACGTTCTATCTACCTGGGGCCTTTCTCATTCAGTGGTAAACCTTACAAACACTAGTTGCCTCAATGAATTGATATGCTTTTGCTTTTTGTGAGACCGGCGAATGCTGAATACGGAAGAATACAATGAAAGAAGAACAAAGCAGGTAGACCAAGCAAGCTTACAGAATTCGGGAATGAAAACTCAGAATAAGCTCTTTTATTAGCACGTTTGGTAGCCAGAAAGAGGTTCTCATAGAAAGCATTCACAGTGCCTTCTCCTTCTGTGATCACTGATCAAAAGGACATTCATTCAGTAAGGGATTGATCCTCAAAGTGGTTCCTTTAGCACAATGAATTACTTATATAGTAGTGTAACCTTCTCTTCGTACAAAAAAGCCTATTCTGAAAGCCGTCTTTCAATGCCTGTACCCCAAGGCTAGGTTCAAGGGTACGCACCTAGTAGCTGCGAGCCTAAGATCAAAGGCAGTTCCAAAAGTTCCCTATTTCCTTCCCATCTTTTTAGCTGTGAACAAGTTCCCTATTTCCAGCTTGATAAAAGGCTAGTCTAGTCCGAAACAGAGGCTAGCTAAGACAAGGTTCCTTTAGGAAGAAATGAACTCAAACTGAAAGCACCGGAACTGCAACTGCTCGCTCGTGCCCCTGACCAAGCCTTCAATAAAGAGTCGAGTAAGCGGGGATGGAACTTTTCTTAACTTTCTTTCCGGAGTTACGGAGCTCTTCCCACTCTCTCCTTTCCTCTGCTTCCACTGCATCAAAAAGAGCATCTTGGGAAACTTCGTTTTTTTCATTTTCCACCACTTGACCAACAGGATTTGCTGCAGTCGAGCTTGATGCTCCCGAAGACCCCGAAGGGGCCATCATCATCTTACCATCTTCCATCTCCGAAGTGGAGGATGAACCTCAAAACACAAGAAAACCAATGGCCAAAGCCACGCCGCCGGAGCATCCACTATATATTATATAAAAAAGGAAGAGAGGGCGCGGCCCCCCAGAGAGACGAGTGCGGCTTTCCAATATCCAATATGATGAGATGGAAGTCCGACTGATAGCAAAAAAAGCTATGTGCGATATGAGACCTATTCTTTGGCTTGATAAGGTGATGGATCGCGAAATTGACGATGCTATTATGCTGATCCATTCCGCTAATACGAGAAAGCGAGGCAATGTTTTTCCAACCGGAAGACCAGTCCCTGGCTTTGGAAAACTAATGGACAGCATTCTCCTTACCACAATCAAAAAGCACTACGGCAATGGCGCTAAACCTGCACTCTCATTCATCTCCTGTGAACGAAGAGGCTCTTTTCGCTCTCTACAATCGGGTTTCAACCCGGCTACGAACCGGCTTATAGAAGGATTCCTTTACGTACTTCTTACTTAACAAAGAAGCAGACTCTTAGGAAGAAGACTTTACATAAGGTATAAGGGAAAGAGATAGGATTGAAACTGGAAGACCGACAGACTAGATCGAAAGCTTAAGCGCTACGGGGATGCGCATCCAAAAGGAGAAAGATTACCTCGCTTAGAAAGACATAGCACAATTGATTAAAGAGCTTAAAGAAAAGAGCTGTACAATCTAATTAGATATCGGTAATACGATTCAAAAAAGAAGGAGAATTCAATTACTAGAGGATTGAGTCACAAGGCACATTCCCCCGCTTTCACTTACATTAGTCCGAGTCGAGGAAAAGAAAAGGAGATTACTGCGGTTCAGCCGGTAAAGAGTCTCAAGGAAAGAAAAAGGCATTGTCCCCTTAGCCTTAGCCGACTTCGAAGACTCCAAGGAAGACTTCGACTAAGTCCTCTTGACGACTAAGAGCCAACAATAATTAAGGAAAAGGTGTACCTTACAGCTTTCACTCGTGAAATGCTAGGTAAGCTATAAATGAAAGACCAAGGTTCTATTCTAGGAACGGAGTCAGAGATCCTATCCAGTCCAGAATCTGACTTGTGACTTCTTTCCTTCCCTTTTCCCTCCCCAACCTCCATCGCTATAGCAGCTCTCGCACAACGCCCTCCGCGCGCGGCTGCAGCTGTGTTTGCATGACGTCGCTCTAGGTTTCTCTGATTGGAATCGACAATAGCATCAGCCCGCATATACGCGGCTAGCATCCCATTCACTCAGCGATCTTCTATCGCTTCGTTCTTCCCGTTGTCGCTCAGGAGAGCTCTTTCAGGAGCGGATTGTCTCTTCACTCGTTGTGGAGCGGGAGTTCACTTACAGTGCCTATATCGCTAGTTTTCTGGTAGTGACTCGGGGTGCTGGATGCGTGTTCAATGCTGCTCTATTGTCCCCTATCGGTAGTGGCCATTGATTGAGCTTCCGCAGAAAGTGATTGGTGGGCGTGGAAATTCTTCTTTTGCAGTTGATGTTGAAGTTTCATAGCTAGCGAGACTAAAAGCAAAGAGCACAGTGCTAGAGCCAACAGGCATTAAGGAAAAGAGTGCTAGAAGAGCCAAAATGCTAAAGTAAAGCACAGTGCGAAGGAATGCATTTTTGTTAAAAGAAGATCAGAGGGTGGGGAAGGAAGATGAGGGTGAGGGCGCCCGGACATCGAAGAGAGTCACTGTTGTCGGCTCATCCGGAGTCCATCTATACTAATATACGACTCATTACTTTTCTTTGATGTAGCAGGCTAAGCTGGTCTTCCCCCAATATCTGGAAGAAGAACCAGAAATCGGACTGGGTAGCTGGTCATCACCAACCGGATCGAGGAATGAAGGGAGAGGTCTCTCGAGCCTGCTATAAGTTGTCTTCGAGAACACTATAGTAAATATATATATATGATAATTAGGAATTAGAAATGGATAATGCTGTTTGGACTCCTACCGAAGCTGGGACTCAAGCCTATTGGTAGGGCATGGATCTGGTTCAAGAAAAAAATGAAAATCATTGCCCCAGTAGAAGATTTTTTACTTGCTGCGGCAGGAGCGAAAGCCACTCTTTCTTTTAAGTTCCTCCCAGATACATGACTTACATACCCGGCTCAACATTCTTGGAAAACAATCGAATCGAGGGTTCAGAGGGGAATTGGCCATTCAATCTTGTAAACTAATCGAGACCGAAATTGGAAAAAGAGATACGAACGGAGAGGAATAACCAATCGATGAAGGAACATGAAACCATTCTGTTTCAATAGAGGTACGAGAAACGGTTGGGGGCAATAAAGTAGGTGAAGTGGTTGGATTTTGCGAGCTGTTCCAACCACTGCTGGATGTTCTTCCAAGAGCCGAACAAGAATGAATACCACACAGAAGAGTCAAGACCAGGCTCCCTAATGGAATGTTTAACCAATCCATTCCGGATCGACCGAATTGGTACGGAAGTTGTAACATGGGAAAACCACGGAAAACACAACTTATTTGAATAACCCGGTGACCTACCAATTGTAGAAGTAGGATCTTTGGCAAGCAATAAGCACTTAAATAATACAATTCGAGCGTACCATCTTCTTTCTCATTTCGAGGAAAAGGTGCGGGAGGAAAAGGAAACAACGGAGAGATCCGAATCAGACCTAAATGGGAATGACATGAAAAGTCTTTTTCAAAACCTAGCATTAAGGGCGTTACGACGATATACGAGAGGAATGAAGAAAAACTCGTGATTGGTGTGGAAGGGAAGATCTGTTTATGATATAGTTCAAGAAAGAGGCGTCTCATTTCTTTCCTTCTCTTCTTTCTTCTTTTTATGTAATCGTAAAGGGTCATTAGTCGACAAAATTTGTGGATACCCATCCTTTCTTTGAACCTTGTCACCTGTCATAGCCCACTCCACTCATCCAAAAAGAATCACTTCTCCTCATCTGAATCAATCTCCGATTTCTCCTCGAAAAAATCGATCTTTTTCAGAAATGAGGTGCTTATAAAGCTGTTCTTTTTGTAAGTCGGTGTCACTTAAGGAGACATAGCGTTTTAACGCTCTTAACCCGAATTCCCCGCCCGAGTTATTACTGTTAGGATTTAGAAGGGCTTTCGAATGCCCCAGAAGGTACGCCCTTCTTTCAACCCAGTAGGAGCTAGTGGGATGGAGCTGACTTATCCGATGAAGAATTTCCGACTTCAACTCGATAATAGCAGCTACCTCGCCATGGCGGTTTGGGGGCAACCGCGCCAGAGTAATCGATTTGACTTCGGGATACTCCGGGAACGGGAGCGGGACTAAGCTGTTTCCCTGGAAGAGGGGAGCCTCCACCTGAGCGGCTTGGGTAGAAGTTTCAGCTTTCTCGGAAGCTGTCGGAAATTCTCCATCATCACACCACACGATTATAGGTATTGGTATTCCAATGTTATTACAAATAATGGAAATGAAAATAGGAAAAAGAATTAGAATCAATTCTAAGAGTACGAGGGGCAACTTTCGTGTAGTTTGTGATTGGATGTAACTGGTAAGATTTTTTCTCGGATAAATCTTTTTATTAATATCTTTCTTCTTCTTCCTCAATCTTCGGAGAATGCGGCGTTGTATTATTGTAAGTTTTCTCTTCCGAACATTTCCTGAAAGTAGACGACAAGTTTTAAATCTTAATGCAGGCACGGCATATCTCGTTGAATCAGTCTTTTTCGCCACATCGGGGCTTTGGGACTCGAACCCAATTCTTCCAATACCCCCTTTTTTATCCTTATCTATAGCGAATTAGCCTTACGATTAGAAAAAAAGAGGTCGACCAGAGCGTGTTCGACTCACATGTGTAAAGCAAAGCCATTTCTACTTTCGAAAGCTATCACTTTCTTTTTTCCTTTCGTAGCTCGTACTCTACCAGGCGTTTACCGGCTTCGCGGGCCCATTTCGGTCCACTCAAGGCTAAGCTTTTTTGGGCTTTCTTGATTCACTCCATGACTAAGGACGCTCTTTTCTATGCTTTCTTCTCTTATGAGATTTCGACTTTCCGGTGAAAATACTAGTTACGTTCGACTAAAGTAAGCAAAGCAAGGTACAAAGTTAGCCGAGGGTTCAAAGAAAGGATCTTTCCCGGGTTCAAAGAAAGGCCTTATAGAGGCGATCTTTCAGACTAGCTTTACCGCCCAGGACCAAGCTCCCAATTCAAAAAGTTCTCTTTCCCCTCTCCCTAGCGGTCGAGTAAGTTCGTACCTACTGTGAAAGATGACGACTTTCTTTCTGCCCTACGAAGATCAGAGAAAGATGAAAACTTGAAGCCAGCCTACGCGCTAAAGCTACCTCTGAATTTCATTGCGTACAGTTACAGTAGAAAAAATTAGAACAAGTTGAAAACGTTAAAAGGCGATAGTTCGAGTAGTATCTGCTCGGAAAGACCTTTCGACCCATGCTAGTAAAATCTCATAAGATAAGATAGCAGATTTTTCATTTATAGCGATTTTGGGACAAAAAAGACAGTAACAGTAAGGGTTTTGGTCAACTTTTGATAGCGGGACTTAAAGGCCATGCTTAACACATGAAATTCGATTCCATATTAAGACTGACCCGGTAAAGCTACTTCCTAAGCTGGTAAAGTACAGTTTGATAGGAGATTAGGCTGGTAAAGTACAGTTTGATAGGAGATTAGCTGGTCAAGCTACTTCAAAGCTACCCGGTAAAGCTAGTCCAAAGCTGCTTCGCTCCTAGTTCCCCGGTAAAGAAAGTTCAAAGCGGGAAGTAAGCTAGCCTCTTGCTGTTAGCTCTTTCCGGGAAGCTAGCTTGGGTCCTTTCTTACCCGAACCCTGCTTTTCGCCCGGTCAAGCTACATAAGTGTTACTGCTTTCCGGTAAAGAAAGTACTCCTGCTAGTCCAAAGCTAAGCTACTTCGTTCCGCTCTTTACTATCGACTAACTTTTCCTTGGTCCTGCTCTCGTAACTAGTCTTTTCACCCCGGGATTGTTTTTCACTAGTCCTTGAACCTTTGTAAAGCTAGTCCTAAACCCCTTTGGTCGAGTAACTTCGTTCCTTACTTTAAACAATTCTTAGTCTACCCGTGATAAAAGCCTCACAGGCGTCTGTCTGAATAGAGCTAGCCTCAACGTACCTAGAGGTTGTTCAGACTAAAAGTCTTCAGAATCTACCTTTTTCATTTCAATAGAATCTACCTTTTTCAATCTTCCGGCGCTATCTCACTCTTTTATTACAGATGTAAGACTTAGTATTGAGTATACATATCTTTCTATTCTATTAGGTTAGACTGATTTATCCTTAGTCTAGGTAACTGCGTGTACTCTCTTCTTTTTCTTTACCTTCTTTCCTTTCCCCCCGGTCAAGCATTTACAAACCTTTCGTTATCACTCAAGCAACATAGTACCTTTGAGTAAAAGAGTTAGCTAGCCCTTACAGTACTACTTAGCTAAGTACTTAGCTATCCAGATTACCTACATCATTTTCTTGATGAGCTAGCTGAATTAATTAAAGTAATTACTTCAAAGTATAATATGTTCTCAGAGTCAGTCAGAGATATATTTGTGAAATCAGTCTAGTTACTTAGTTCTCTATCTTTATCTCTTTCTTCGAGCCTCTAGCCGGAGTTATTGCACAGCGGTTGTGTTCAGCAAGCAAGGAGTTTACCTCTTAGCCAGTGACTTGATTGAAGCTGTAGGCCTTGAAGCTGCCTGGTTGATGAGCTGATATGATATAGAATCTTTATCGAGCCTCATATGCATGCAAGCCAGTCTTAGTAGCGGGGAAGATGAAGCTTTACTAAGACTTTTTTTTCAAGGAGATTAGCTGCTGCCATAGTTTGACCTGGTGCACAATAAAACAGTGTTCAAGCTCTCTGTCTGAACTTCGTTTACCTGGTTAAAGCAGTGTTCCGCTCTCCGTCTGAACTTCTTATGCCTCTAGTCGCCGACGGAGAAAGTTCTCGCCGCTTTATCTTACCGTGCTGTCTTACGCTTATACAGTTATAAGTGCTTACACCCCGGAGTATAAATTCATTATTTCTTTTGAAAAACCTTTTTCTTCTCTTACGAAATTGCTAGAAAACTACTTCTTCTAGTCCGAAAGGCTCCTAAAAGCAAGCTTTCTCACCAGCAGGAATGAAAATTCGCCTGGACCGTGCCCTAGCTAAGGTGGAATGACGTTACTTGTATCCATAAATTCTTGTTAAGCGCCTAACGCGGGTATAAAACGATCATTGCCCGATTCTAATAGACCTCAGTGGCTCTACTCTCTTAAGCTCGTAAGTCACGGAACTCTATTCCTTTACTCCAACAGTTAAGTAAAAGGCTACGGACTTCGTTCACTCAACAATCATGGAATCCGGATCCAGAAGTGACTGAAAGCTAACTGCATCGCTTATGTCAACAACAAGATATTCTCTAGCAAAAGAAAGCACTGACCTAGACCTCGTCTACCGGGAAATACCGATCCCGCATTGGAGAAAGTTTAGCTATTCCCGTAGCTCTTGCAAAGGTCAAGAATAAAGTCACAGTCACACCGCTAATATGTCTAAGAAGAGATTAAAATATAGTTAATGTAATATCTGTACTGAAGAAAGAAGGTCAGCCTTATCCTTATACCCCATCTAAGCAAAGCTTTCTTCCCCTCATGTCAAAGAGTAAGAACTCGCTTTCGAGCTAACCTTACATGGAGCTACTTGCCAACAAGCAAGAAGAGTTCTCATTCACGGCTAACTAAGCATTCGTTCGGAGTTTACAAGGGATAGGGCATACTTTCCTATATTAATCTTAGGATGGATAGGCTGCCTGCATTCCTTTTGCTTTGAGGTAAGAAAGAGTTCCAAGAGTGGTCCTTGTTAAGGTTTTGGATGAAAAGTTGGCTTCGTTTGGTGCACTGGTACGCTAGTCTTGCTCTTGCCCCGGATGTCACCTTGACTGAACTTCTGGAGTGTTGTGACAACCCATTGGAATATCGAAAGGAAAGATGAAAATCTTGTCCGTTTCGGTCGCCTTTGGAAGTCTTTCGACCAGTGCTTGTCTCTTGGTCTCGATTATAGACCGGGGTTGCTCCCTGAAGTCCCCATTTTTTTGGGGGGGTTATGTCACTGGTGGCTATGCCGGCACATCTTTCGTAGTCTCTGTCCAAGGCCTGGAACAGCCTCGGGCGGGGAGGGAGGTTGTTGTGTATAAAGCATCTATCCCGAAAAAGAAAGACCATTCGATATAAGACTGACGGCGCCTCTGATCGCCAAATCTCTCTTGGATACTGGAGACAGAGGGGTACCACTATAGAGTGGGCCTAATGTCGAAAGAAAAAGAGGTTACTTCGGTTACCGGGGGTCCTTGAGAGTTACTGGGTCTGTCCAAACACAGTATCCCCCAGGCGGATTATTAAGCTCGAGTAAAGTGCACGTTTTTTCTTTCCTCCTCCTCCTTTTTTTGGGTTCTAATGCCACTCAGGACGGAAGATTCTTCCATACAGTAGTTGACTCCGGAAGGATGGAAGACTCAAGATGGAATGAAACCTATCGCCTTCAGAGAGAAAGATGTTTACTTATCCCCCCAAAGACGAATTGGCTGGATTTCAAATCAATGAAGAGGAATCGGACCACTTTCTGACCCGACCTAATGATCCTCATCGAGCAGTAAGTAGACCGGCCTTTGAAGCCCGCACCACAAACTGCTACAGCATAAACATAGGCTGGTAGTATGAATTGTCCCAAACTGCATAAAAAAAAAAGCTTATGTCTTCATATAGTATAGGAAGAACCCCCAATAGCTCCCCTAGCCGCTGCATGCAACCTCTGCGATGATTTCGTTTACAAGTCAATCTTCTCTGTGAAAATCTTTCCTTTTGAATCTTCTGTGGTAAATTCCGAGGCAGTGAACTTGCTAATTTAGGCATTTTAAGTCTCTCTCTGGCCTTGATAAAAGTATGTCTAGTCCCGACAAACGAATCTCCTAAGTATGTCCACAAGTTAACAGTTTAATCCGCCCAAAGGAGAAACTTTAACTCTTTAACTGCAGCTATTAGTTTATTTCATATTTTAGACTGTAAACTTAATGACCCGCCGAAGAACAACCTGAAATGAAAGTCTAGGCGACAGAGTGAAATTCTAACTTCTTGGATTCTTGTATCTAGAAAGGTTTCTGCGGCATGCACGCCCATAAAGGAAAAAATTATGTATTAATATAATTTACCCTGATCTTAAGTCAAGTGAGGCACTATGCTTGCTTCTAAGCCCTTTCAAACTTAACTATAGGTCATCTCTTTTTATGCCGAAAAGACCAAAGATTCGTGGATTAGTTTAAAGTGGCAAGGTGCTCGCACCAAATGCTTTAAAGCGCTCATACTACTATCTACGTCATTCTTTTGGGGCTGAGTCCTCTTCTTCTCTTGCATACCTTATTGTGGGGCGGATGAATGAAAGGAAAATTGAAATAAACGAAGAAAGGATCGTAGGATCAGTGCAATTACTCACGCACGGGAAGATCTCAATCTATGAGATCTTTTCCTTGCCGGCTACTTTTTCCTTCTCCGGTCTCTGAGCAATCCGCCCCTCCATTCGAAGTAGAAGCCTAGAATGAGTGTTTTGCAATGGGGGCTTAGCTATGGCATCGAGTGAGATCTTTGTCGCCGTAGAAAGGGACAAGCCAAGGAAGGAAGGGGGAGAAGAGATGAAATCCACCCAAAGTTATTAAAACCAGTAAATTATAGCTATCCCTTACCCGAAAACAGATAATTCATAGCCTTTTCTTTCTATTGCTATTATCCGGAAGGGTAAACAGATATCTCATTCTCTTATCCCGAAGGGAAAACATATAGATAATTTCCTTCTATTGTAAGAAATTTCAGTCCAACAGGACCTACCTCCCCAACCCGAGAGAAGAGGTAGACTTATACCCCGCCGGGGCTAAGAGAGTATAGTATATAGGATCTTTCTTCAGAGAGAATCGTCCCAATGGAATAATGAGTAATTTGGTATAGCACCCCAGACCAGCCCCACCAGATCAATCTCTTTCCCCACAAGATAAGTAGGTAGGAGTCAAACCTGTTAATATCAGGGTTAGAATATAGCCTGATATTGCTATTTCCCCAAGCAGTATTTATTTATTACTTTTGCAACTTCTTCTGTCACAAGAAGAACTGGCAGGATGCTACTGCTTGCGGGTATGAATCTCATCTCTCAATTCCCGGTTGAAAAGAAAAACTTTCCTCCTTCGACCGCTTCGTTGCCCTTCCCTGTCTCACTGAGCCGCCTACCCCAAGTAGCTGTCGGCCGTTCTCTTCTATCATTCCATACATGGTATCTTCCTTCCCTCCTAGCTCACCACCCGGGTGAGGGTTTGATTAGTGCTAATTCTTCCTTGGAAAGGCGTGGAAATCCACCAGAGCTTGCTCATCGAAGAAGAAAAGCGGGCGATATAGAGAGGACAAGAGGAAGACATCTCACCCTCCTTCTCCTGGGGGCAAATCCTGTCTGTATAGAAGTACGGTTCTTTTTTCACAAAGAATTTAGTCAATGAAGTGACGAAATGCCATGAAAACCCGGGTTTTTGCGATTGATTTATGTAATCAATTTTGAAGATAGAATCGCAGAAATGGGATAATTGAGAATTCATCAAGTAGACCCGCACCCTTAGACTGACGACTGACCACTAACCTTTCGGACAAGATCACAGAGGAGAATGGTGAAGTAAAGTAGTCAGGGGGAGAGAGTTAGCCCCGTTCTGCTGAGCAGAGGAAGAAGTGCAGCGAGTGAAAGTGGAAGACGAGCTTGTTCCCAGAGGCATTAACTAATTAATATCTTTTTTTTTTCGGAGGAAGCTGTCTTCGTGATTGATAATGTGAAAGCCTTATTTATGTTCGAAGGCCTGGATCGGAGCTAAGCCGAGTAGCAAGACCAGGTGTGAAGGCAGAGAAGAGTAAATCACCAGTGTAAGCAACTACTGGAAAGCTCTTACTTTGACACTTTGTTCAGTATCTACTTTACAGTAGAATGAAAAATAGGGCCAAAAGTACTTTTAAGGTATCCGGTTACACGGGTGAACAAAATTTCTTTGTCTTTCTTTACTAAGATTGCCATTCTCGCGGTTCCTACTCATAGCTGAAAGGAAAGGCCCTCAACAGAGATCAAAGAGTCAAGGGATAGACAGCTCTCTCTCCTACCTTATTCTCTTTCTACGCTCCTTGAAAGCCTTTTTTTTTCTCTCACCCCTGGGACTAGCTTATTTATCTACTGGGATGAATAACCTCTAGCACCTGGGTTAGCTGCCTCCAGAACCTGAGACTTTCAAAGAAAACTATACCCTCCACCCGCTTGGCCTTGATGAAGATATCTTCACCGAGGATAGCAGAATGCCAAACAATGGCATTTACCCCTAGCCCCCCAAGTCAAAGTTTGGCTCAAAATCTATTGCTTGTGCTACCCTTCATTTGCTACACCCTCATAACGTAGCATACATAAAGCAAAGATTTTTAGGTTCTCCGAATAAAAAAGGAAAATTACTCCTGTGTTTTGTTGGAACTCATGCAACAGATGTATAAGGAAAAAACAAAACTACCTCGATCCCGCTCAAGGCATTGGTAGTTTACTTGCCTTCCTAAGGACTACTATTTCTATCAATTCCTAGAAAAATTAGATAGAATGAATCCCACAGGCCCAATCGTGGGTTGGAACCGCTTATCAGCCACTCACTTCTCTTATAGTACGGGAAATAGCTAGAAAGAAAAGACAAATGAAAATGACCGTCCTTTTGTGAAAAAGAGAATTTGCGGGTTTCGTATTCAATTGGAACAAACTCCTTATATGGGTTACGGGAAGAATCCCGAATAGAATCCCAAGAGACTAAGTTAGAGCAATTACCAAATCCAGCAGAAGTCATCCCTGGCCCTCAAGTAAAGGACCTGCGACTTCATCCCTGGGCGGCTTGAGCCACCAGCGACTTCATCCCTACTGTTCTCCTTCACTAACTAAGAAAATGTTCTACAGCTAGTTACCTCATCCGTTACAGTCAATGTGAACTTAGTTTCCCTGACTCTCACTGCTGCATCCTTGGCAGCATCCGTCAGTCTCACTCACTCTGAATCTTGGACTATTCAATGAGACAGTCTCAAAGAAGGACTTTCACTGCTTGAATTTGCTTTCGATCTAAAGACTTTACTAACAGTGTGTACAGACAGAGCCAAGAGCCCAACCTCATCAAGACTATCCAACTAAACTAAGCCATCATAGCTTCGCTTCATTGTAGTCTGCTGGAGTCTATTTTTTATGATAGGCTACTCTAAGGGACGCCCACCGTGATCTACCTTGGCAGTATGGTATTCTTACCCTAAGTCAAGGCACCCTCTTTCTTACTTCCGAGAAACTCGCTAGTGTCAACATAAGCACTTTACCGTTGTGGGGCTAGAAACTACTGCTTATCAAAAACTACTGAAACGTCAGATATATTATTAGCCTGATGGATTTACATACTTTCTTTCCCTATACCCTGTTATCTCTGCTTGAAAGACTGCAGCTTGAAAGGCAACTCGAACTGGACTGTTTTCACACTTTCCTGCAACTGCCTTCTCACTGGGACAGACTATAAAGGAGAAGGAAAGGTTCGAAGATGCTTTTCCATCGGGAAAGGAATAGATGGCTTCTCTAAAGGAGAGGAAAAGTACTGTCTGGAGAAAGGGAATCCCTTAGAACTCCTCAATTCTATGGCATGGACTAGTTAATAAATACCTGGTGGGAAAGTCCTATCCTAAAATAGCATGAAATCCTGTCCCCTGCTTCTAGGAAATCTTGGTAGAAGTCCCAAAAGTCAGAATTTGACTCCCAGCATTCGAGGGAGTCACAGTAGTTGATAGTTCCATTTCGTCTGCCTTTGAGCCAATTTTTTTATAAAAAGAAAGCTGGTAAAAAGAAAAAAATCTATGACAGTTATATCATGGAAAGATATCTATAGCCTACTAGACCTATATATTTCTAGTTTTCTTTCTATCTGTCTTAACTCTGCCTTCTGCCTTTTATTCAAGCTGTTTTGTTTTTTCTTCACCCGAAGCCAACGCTTTTTTTTTATTGACCACAAGATCAACCAATAACCTCATTTTACAGTCCCATCCCGCCCATCGAAAGCTAGAGAGAAGGAAGCCCTTCTTCTTTCTTCAAAGTAGTTGCTTCCGCTAACGAAGATTTACTCCATTCCCAGTGTCCTCAGAATTGAAGGAGCCGAGTGTAAGAGACCAGGAAAGCATAGATAGCGGCTTGCAACCGAGGAACTGCTACCAAGCTCTAATGCATTCAACAAAGGATTTAAAGGAAAGGTCAGGTTGATCAGTGAATGAAGAAGGCTCATGCCCGTCTATCTCTTGCATTTGTGGGGGTTACGAGAGGCAAACAAAAGCCTAAAAAAAACCCTCTATATGATGGGGACAATAAAGAAAGAGTCCACAGGCTCTAACCACCAGCTGAACCCTACAGCCCCGGCAAATCAGCAACTTTCTAACAGTTATCCGTCAACTAGCTGAGATTGCCCGGATGCTAGCACAATTGACCTCGCGGGTAGCCATCGGAAATACCCTGGCTGCACCTGCTGCTCAAGGTTCGAAGATGCTTTTCCATCGGGAAAGGAAGAAAGAGAGTATGATATATTGTATGTAACAAATATATTGAGTTCAAATTAAAGTTATCACTGATATATTGTATGTAACAAATATCGATCGTAAGATAAGAAAGCAAGAATTCAAGGGAGAGAATAAAGCACATTCTGCTAGATAAAGATAATCATCAAGCTCAATGTAATATGATTCAATTACTAATGAAATTCCCAGATCTTCTTTCACAAAAGATAGGTGTTTCCCTCTTTCACTTCTCGGAGTATCACAAATTGGCTGCTCACTCAGTAATGGACTCGCCATAGCGCGCTAAAGCAGAATGAACAGGACATGTAACCAATCCCAATCCCCATCCGACAAAGGAAAGTCGAAGATGCTCTGTAATATCTCAAGAAAGAGTTGTTGTGTCTTTCAAGGTAGTTTACTTGTTTTTTTAGTAAGGTTATTTATATATTATATAATATATAAAAATGAAATAGAAGACTTTAGTCCAACTATTCTTTTCAGAGAAGGTAAGGTGCTGTATGAAGGAAGCGGAGAAAGAAAGGTTAAGCGAGTGAGTAGATAGTAGATCAGATCATGAAAGAAAGATTATTTAATTCCTCCGGGGGCGCCCCATCAACCTAATAATAATTAGAGGCTTTGAAGTCAAAGAGTGAAATTAAGTAAAATTGGTACTTTAGCCCTGCTACTAATAATATTCAATATCCTCTTTGAGACACGTACCGAAGATTCGAGGGTGACATATAATAATTGATTTGGGCTGTGACAGAAGTGATTGGCTTTCATTCTCCCGTCCGGTCTCGTAACTTCGTACCTTTCCCTTGCCAGTCGACTTGCTTTCGTACCTATCGCTTCGCTCGAGTTAGTACTCCCGGAAGGCTATGATCCTCTTATTATCTGGGTAAGAAAAGCTGTCCGTTCGAACGAGTATACTTAACAAGGTTTCCTTCCTTCTTCGGGCTTCCTATCCCTTTCTCTTGTCCCCGGAACCTGGAAAAGGTAAATCTTAAAAAACATTCCGCTCATTCGCTCGCTTGGGAGTTCCTTACTTGCAAGCTCTCTAAGCTTTCCCTTTACTGGTAGTTCCTAAGGTTTATAGCACGCTAGGCTAGATAAGAATATATTATATCTTGCTGTTGCTCCATACAGGTAGCTAGTCGAAAGGATAGTTTCTCTTCTAGTGATCTAAGGAAGAGTTTGATTCATAGAGCTAGATGTGGCTCCTGTAGGGGTTCGAACAAGCTAGAATAAGATAGAACTCATTATATCGATCTAGCCTGTAGCTAGGCGAATGTAGTTCCTACTCTAAGACAAGACGAAGACGGTTGTAGCTTCTCGTCTGCTTGTCTTCTCTATAGGTTTAGAGGAAGCAAGGATTCTAATGGATATCTTTTTTATGGCACTCCTAAAGCATCCCAAATTTGGATATTATAATGAGTTTAATGCACCTACTTTGCTTGGGCTTACAGCTAAGTCTTGCTATTTTCGGTATCTTCCCATAGGATATAGTGTACTCCCTTGCCCTACTAGGCCCTCTCCTCCCTACGCTTCTTTGGGCTCCGGACTGAATGGAATAGCGCTAGCTAAAAGTTCGGAGGCTTGGCTTCCCGAAAGCATTGATTGAATAGCACAGGAGTAGGAGTAGCACAAGGGAGAGGTTCAAAGACGCTCTACCTACGGGAGAGGGCTTCAAGCGTGCCCCGACTTCAAGGATTGAGACCGGATATTTACTGCTATAGGGTAGATTTTAGCTTAGTGCGTCGGGTTGACGGTTACTTGTAGCTCCCCTTGCGGATGTCATTTCAAAAGTCTTCGCCTGGGCCCCATTACAGTAAATCAGTCATCCCAAGAAAAGTCCGTTTACATAGCTAAACACCGGGCAGGTTCCTAATACGCGAAGGATTTCAAGTCTTTTTCTCTTTTTCTTTCAATCTAGAATATATTGCTCTAGTCGTAGTTAGCCTAAGGACCGGAATAAGAGGTTTCGCGGGGCTACCTACTTTACTTTGTGGCTAGGAACGACTTGCCTAGTTGGAACTCTTCTCCGCCTACTCCTGAGGCTAGAATGGCGTACTACAGATCAGTGCGTTCTTGCCCGCTTGGTACTTTGATCCCTAATCTATCTGATCCCGAGCCTGTAATCTCCTTCTTCTACCAAGAGAATGCCCTTCTTTTGGTAGCTACCGATTACTTCACCAAATGGGTCGAAGCTGAGCCATCTAAGGTCTGTCTTCCCTACCAGATCAGGTTTTTCCCAGACGCGAGTCGAGTCATCTTCTTCATCAGGCTTCCTTCTCGCCGGTAGCGGTACTGGAACGAGTTCCCTATTCGATATTCTTTCATTCCACCAGTCCCCTAACATAGATAACACTGGGTCAAAGGGCTTCACTTCGGAACCTTTTCTTGCTTTCCTATGATATGGATTTGGTGGATTCTCCTGTAGTATCGACTGCCATCGTTCGGCTGAGACTTCCGCGTCTGCGGATTCTCTAGTAGCAGCCTCGTCCTGGTCCAGCGAGGGTATCTTCTCCTCTGTTCTTGGGATTAGCGTACAATGCGATTTCGCATTGACGATTCCAAGCTCGCATTTTGGACCAAAGATCCCTGGTGGGAGGGTCCCGCTTCATCGCCCCTCGGGATCTAAGAACGAACGAGCCGACGTGCTGAAGGTGCGCTACCGATCCGATACAAGAAAGAAGAGGGATCCCAGCTTAAGGATAAGAAGGAAGGCACCCACCCACTATAGAAGACTTTCTCTCTTTCCTTTTCGGGATTCCCTTCTGGGCAGTTACAGTCCGGTCCAAGAACTCAAACTCTGAACTCTATTTCACTTCCTTTCTCAGGCTCAGGCCATAGGGAGAGGTTACAAAGTATCTCGAGCGGGAAGGCGGGCATTAAAATAAATTCTAGTTTAGAAATGCTTTGAATCAATATTCATTGGAGGTTATCATGTTGTATATGTCGAAAATAGTGTACAATCAGAGTTTCCTTTTCCTGCTGTTCGCCTATCTACTCTGGTTGAGCATCTTGATTCCCTCATTAGAACGCATGCTCGTTTGATGAAAGATCGCAGGTGTGGCTCCTTCCTATGGTCTCTACTGCCAACTCGTTTCACTCCAGTTTCCCGTAGCAACTACAGCAAGCTCCCTGGCTCGTATGACTAGCTCGCTTACACTCAACAGCCTAGCTCTAACAAGCCAACTCCGTTCCTAGTTGCGCTACCCTGCTTTAGCCTCCCCCCCTTATAAGATAAGGAGCAAGAATGTTACAACGTTATAAGTCTATTATAAGTATACTAGCTGAGCTAGCCACATTCCTTGTTGTGTTACCACAAAGGTACCCAGTTTCAATAACTGGTACATTTTCCGGTAAAACTCCAGGCATCCAATACAAGCCAAGAGTACCCACACGATCATAACATTTCCATAGAACCCCAAAACGAACAAGATTTTCATCTTTCCGTTCGGAGTTCCACCTTTTCCTTTTCTTCTGTTGTCGGCATACCGGTCTTTGCCGCTTCAACTCTCTTGTGAGTAGAATGGCCTAGCTATAAGTGCTCGAGATGCCCTCTCACTAAGCAAAAGGACATAGAGACTTGGTGATACCCTTTTCTTCTATAAGTATAAGGGGATTAAGGGGAAGCCTCCATCGCTTTATCTATCATAGTCAAAGTAAGTCCTTAAAGCTTAAAGGAAGATTGATTCTCACATCGAGGAAGATAAGATTTAGAGCGCTTTCTCACTTATGAAATTCCCACTACAATAAGATTGGAAACCAAATCACCAGGTATCCGCTCTTAGGTTTCACAAATCTCTACTTCTTCCGGAAGTTTGACTTCTTTGTCAAATCCAACAGAATCAAGAGACGGAGCAGGAACACGATCAGGTTTAGGCGAAGTAGTTAGGACAGGAAGCATAAGCTAACTCGACACTCGGCAGAGGGCCTCGAAATAGAGGAGAGATAGGAATGCCCTTAGATTAGGGGTCAGTTTCCACACCTGAGGACTAATCCGGATATTAGCTAGTTTTTGGGAGATGGACTGATTCATCCCTTTCTTTGGTTCGGGAGTCTTTCTTTCTCTTTGGCTGTGAGGGAGTTTCACCGACTAGTCTTGATTATCCTAATAATCAAGATAAGCGCAATTAAGCCACAACCTAAATTCAAGACAGCTCGCCCTTAGCTCAAAAAATCGTTACGCTGGGGTACCTTAGACAACTTTTAGCGTTGCCTCCACTTGCTGAAAAGCCCTTCGCTCCACTCCTTTACAAAGACCGTAGGAGTCCCAACAAGCTTCAGTCATTCAAAAGTTTGTGGAATCTCGGACTATGTGACTCCTTGTTGTTCCGCCATGAAGGCCTTTCTAGAGCATTAGGATGTGGATTACAGTTCTAATGTAGGGGGTGAGTCCATGAGCATGCCAATCTTTACGCTAGAAAGAAGGGTTTACAAGGCCTTTCTGGAATAAATCCTGTAATTGCATCAATAGGTATCTCAACCGTGCAGTTGCTATCAACTAATCCCTTTGCCGGAATGTGTACTTGGATTACTGCCAGGGATTGAATCGCTGTGAGGGCAGGAACGAAAAAGCCCACATGAAATAAATTCTTTTGAAGTGATGTCACTTCCCTCTCGATCTCCCGTTCCCAGTTGGTTCTACTATTTATATTCTATCTTTTTCAAATCTAAGAATGTCGTAAATAAATAAATGATATTCTATGGCCGTAGAAAGTCAAGTAAAAAAGAAAGAACATAAGTGAGCATGTTTTGCATTTCGACTCGTGCGAGAATCATCGATTGAAAGTCGATCTAGAAATTCTCGTAATATGAGATGATGACTCCTTGCTTTTCGATGCCAAAGGCGAAGCGCAGATCAAGGTCCCCGTTTCGCCCCCTCTCTCGGCTCGGCAAGAATGAGAGCACTTTTTCGAAAACTCCGAAGAGAGCCCCAGGTAAGTAATATCTTAGGTCTTTTTCCCATGCTTTCCGTTGGTCAACAACCAAGAAAAAAAGTTCTATATCCTTCTTCACTACTCCTACAGGCTTGACGGACTGTCTGGAGGTTCGATGTAATTGAGCTATAGCGAAACTATTGGAAAGAGAGCAGCTGATTCAATAAGATCTGATTAACTGACTTCACCATCAGCAAGAAGAGGACCATAGACCGAATAAAGGAGATATATGCCAGCTCAAGTGCAAGCTAGAGTTCCAGTTGTTCCGACTATCGGCTACCTCTCTTACTACCGGAAGTGGAAGGGCATACTCTAATCCAGTGATCAAAGCGGCCGAGATTGGTTTCATGACTAGCTGACTTGACATGGCGAGTGCTTATTCATAAATCGATTCATCCACTTCAGAAAAGGATCTGAAAGAGGTGCACGCATTCGCCACTCGTATTGGAAAGCAAGCGGATCTCCTATGGAAAGAAAGTAAGTCAGCGGGTGGGTAATAGCAATCCGAGTTCCCCAATCCGAACAACCAAAGACCTAAAGAATCGTATGCTGGCAAACGAATTGGTAGTGGTTTCCAAGTGAAAGGAAGGTCATGCAATTGCAGTCCTCACGTTCGGGAATAATAGTCCTTTTGAAGGCTTCAGTATTGAGTTATAAGAACATTGTTCCACCGGACCAACCAGCCCCGGCTCTACGGATATCCCCTCGATGTATGAAGGAAAGAAAGCACTCGCAGGCAAGTACAGGACGGACCAAGCGCACATACAAATTTACATTACCCTGCCCAAAAGTAGACGCAGGAGTCGCAAGCAGCACAATGCTCATTGCCTCGCTCTACACGATTAGAGAAGGTTGTCTTTATTGACCAGGCGCACACGAAAGAATGGGAACTCTATGGCCTGTCCGCCACCATGAAAGCACGCTTCATAAGGAAAGGAAGAGCCCTCAGTAGTAGGATGCGCTCCCGCCACCACCCTCCCTCTGTCCGTCTTCTCCGTGTCATAAGAAAAAGAAAAATCTGAATGATCATATTGGCCAACATTGGAATTTTGAGACAAAGCAAAAAGGGAATGAGCAACCCTACAATCTGAAAGAAAAGAATCCACACGAGGCTGTTCAGTGGGGGGGGATTAGAGCTACTGAGTGAGCCAATTCAATCTCGCTAGCCCCCGGACCGACCCACTCAACTATTCAAAATGAGGAGAAAGCGGAGCGATCTACGTCTTACGCAGTGACCCAAGGAGCGGTGCTTTGGACATCGAGACCAAAGAAAGGAGATGGCTAAGCGGAGGACCAGCAAGGGTTAGTGTTTCGAAATCTAAGGTCCTGAAAGGGTGACCCGAAGGGAGATCCGGTTCGCCTTCATCGGGACTGCAAGGCTCGAGAGACCTTCGCCCGTGATGATTGGTTCAAATCGAGAGAGCTACCCTTCCATCTTCTTTTCCATACATAGACCATTTATCAATGAAGAGGTCTTTAAGGTGGTCCACTGAGAGGAGAGGGAGGAGTGACTACCTGGAAGAGAACTTCTTTAATCAACTGCTTAATTGAGAAGTGCATACCCGGTAGAAGTAGCAAAGGTCGGAATGGGAGCTGCTCTTGTTCAAATCTCCCCTGCTAGCCCTTCTTAAAACCAGAAAGCAGTGGAAGAAATCATTTTTTTACCTATAAACCTACCCTGGAAAGATAGATTACTACAATGAAAAACAATATGAGAGTGAGAGCGGAAAGAATTATGTCTATTCCTACTGCCTTGCCTGATGTGGATTGGCCTTGCCTACTTTGAAAGGATAACTACTAGCCTTGAGACCTTACTTGAACTGGCCGTACGGATTGATTAGGCCTTAACTTAGAAGGAGATATGCTTAACTTAAGATATGCTAGAAAACGAATAGCCCAGATAATAGGTACAGGTACAGGCTGGCTATAAAGGCAGAAAAAGAGACTTTTTCAAAGTAACTGACCCCATTTGCTACAGGAACAAAGAAGTACTTGTACTTGTATACACTGGAGTCTTAAAAGTGAAGATAGTAAAATACTACAATAGACAGGAACCTAGCAACATCTAAGTTGGATAACTTGCTGATGGATTTTTTCTTCTCTTTACCTTGCCCGGTAATTTTTCATCACACGTTAGGGATTTCGCAACAAGACAGGTGCCGGTACCACATTCATGGAGGACCAAACATTAGGGGATTGGGGGATAAGAACGGAGGGATCTATAAAATGGAGTATTCTAGTTGGAGCTCCTAACTACCGTTCAATTAAAATATCGGCAGTCCAAATAGCTACGGCCGGCTAGCTCGCGCAATCAATATCTCCTTACTCCCATGCATACAATAGAGTACTGTTTCATGAGCGCACTACCGAGTACCACGAGTACACTAACGAGAGAGGAAGTACAATCAGAAAGAAATAAAATAATAGTAAGTCTTCGACTTAAATGAAAGATATTGCGTAACAGAAAGAAGAGATTGATAGTCAAGTCTCTTTCAAAGCAAAGAACGGAACGAAGGCACGAGCCCCTACTAATAATCGAAAGGGACGGAGACCACAGGCGAGTACGAACTGAACTATACCACAAGCCTATAAGCGTCGAGAGCCCAGGTCAATGAACTCTTGATAAAAAAAAGCGATATCTGGCTTTTGCGGTAATATATATATTATTCTATTGAAATAGATATTAATCATAAAAAGAAAATGGAGTTGCTTGGTGTGAAGGAAAGGTGTTAAGGCGGTAAAATATCTCCCCTACTCATTCGTTTTGCAATTCCGATTCCCTTGTTATCGATCGAGCAAGATCTACGAATTAGTCTTTTTCAATAGATGACTGTACCGGTAAACCTCTATTTGTCTGATGGTAAGGAGTGTAAGCCACTTGCCCGATAGAGTAAAGTAAGGAGCGGAGACCCGAAGCGCACTTCTGTCGAACGAAAGGACTTGGCGGGACCCGTCAATGGAAGATGGCTAGCGAACCTCAGTGCGTGGGGAAAGGTCATAGAGTTTACAGCCGAAATGCTGCATAAATAAAAGGAGTGAAATTCGGTGGCTTCACACAAAGCAATCGAGACTTGAATTCGAAAGACGAAAGACCAACCTAAACGTGAGAATCGGCTCGAAGAGCCGAATATCCCTAACCTCATCTCGCCTTCCACCGCCTCATCAAGAGGAATAAGCGGAAGTTCCGCTCGGGCCTTCTCAACGAAGATCCTAGTATCCTTCGGAGAAGGATAGGATAATTCAATCTCATTAGAGAAAGGATAGCGAACACCAGGAGTCCAAAGAGGAAGCCCTCGAAAGTTGCAAATAGCAACTCCGGGCCAAACCGTTCAAATGACGATTGGTCAGGCATGTACGCGATGAAAGCTTCAAGCTCATGGTGTAACATTGCGAATGGGGATCCCTTTCGGTCCTTCGAGAGCAACAGCAGCTGGAATTGGACCGAGGGGTACTAATCCTTCAGACTGTCTCAATCCAGGTAACTCGAACTCCATTACTTACTGACAAAGGGATCCTGATAGCTCAGATCGGTTAGACGGTTCGGTCTTAGATGGTTTGCTTGGTCTAGTGTGTTAGGGATAGCTGAACAGAGCAGAACGACTTCTCGCTGTGTGTCTAGTAGAACCCAAAGCATTGACATTGAAAGAAAGCTGTCCATTCTCAGACTTAGCCGATTGGACAGCTTTCCTTGACTTGCGTATGAGGGAGAGGCAATTAAGCAATTAATTCTTGAACTGTAAGGTTAAGGGCCGTTCGTTCAAAGCCCAGATACGTGCCGGCTACGCACCCGTTAAACGATAAGCGCTACTTGTAATAGTTAGCTAATTCCTTCAAACCCGTCAAAGTACCATATCTCCTTCTCTTCCTTTGTCCCCTTACCAGCTTTCTAACTCCCTTCCCTGTAAGCCCTCTAGTTGAGATTTTCCTAGGCTGAGAGCTGTAATGGATAGGATTTCTGACTTCCACTCCCTATAGGGCGGGAGCGCTTCAAGCCTAGGATAAAGATAAAAGGGATTGTAAGGTTCCTTCTTTCTGCTATCAATCTAGTAGCAAGCAAGCCCGTTCTTGAGATTGAGCTCGTAGTGCTTGTGCCTTAATATATATACTAAAAAAATGTTCCTTTAAAAGTTCATGAGGCAATCTCGATTGAAGCCAGGCAAAGAACTAAAGCCAATTTACCCATTGAGTCCAAATGGACCCATTATCATTAACTACTCTCCAGAAAATTTAAATGGAAGTCCTATTCCAGCCCAGCCCTCAATAGTTCTTAAACCCAATCCACCTTTATCCTTCGGTCTACACTACATTGGACCAGCTGATCGTATGGATCTTATAGGTGGGTTCGGGGTCTGACCCAAAGAAAGATCAGATCGAATGCTCAATGAAATGGATTTCAAGATCTTCTCCGGAAGCCTGAAAGCGGACGACCAATAGATGTGAAGGCTTACAAGCACTGAGGAGATGAGCTCCATTCTTCCGGCATATGACAGCAGCCTTCTTTTCCAATTGCTAATTCGGCGATTGAACTTGTCCAAGAGGGGGAGACAGTCAGAGTGTCTCAATCTGGTAGATACTAGGGGCAATCCCCGGTATTTGAGAGAGAGCAGCGCCTCACGGAAGCCAAGAGTACGAATGATTTTTCGCCCGGATGGCCGAGAATGATAGAGAGCATTTAGCTTTCTTAATCCCAAGACCTGACCAGCTGTGAAAACTAATTAAGCACTTGGTTGATGGCCAACGCATTACGCACGGAGCTATCTCCGAAAATGAGCACATCATCAGCATATATTCTATGATAAACATAGACTTTTTGAAATCTTCTTGAATGGGTGATCCGGTTGTTGTTTACTTCCCTGTTAAAAAAAAAGCGGGCTGAATATTTCCGGGTGAAAAGATAGGCTCTAAGAGACCTGTCTCAAACCGCGGCCCCCCGGAAGAAGCTAGATGGAGATCCGTTAATCATAACTGCAAATGACACTATGGAGATACATTATCTAATCCATCTTACCTAAATTAAATTTCACTTCAAGGATTCAAGGGTGGGTATTGAGGACAGCATTCCAAGGAAGAGAGTCGTACGCCTTGCGAATATCGAACTTGGCGCAAAACAAAGGAGTTCCTTTGTCTCTATGAAAGTTACGGACCAGCCCGTGAGCCAGAAGAATGTTTTCACTGATGTTCCTGCCTTTAATGAAAGCCGACTGATGGGCACCCACCAACTCATCAAGCATTTCCCTAAGTCGATTCGCCAAAATTTTGGAGATTTTCTTTACAAGCACGTTGCACAATGAGATAGCCTCAAAGACACCTCTGGGTTATCACCCTTAGGGATCAGCTCAAGGAAAGTTGAGTTGACCCATTTTAACTGTTTTCCACTTCGAAAGAAGTTCGATACAGCTTTGCACACATCATGTTTGATGATTCCCCAACAGACCTGACAAAAGTGGGCATTGAATCCGTCGGGACCGGGGGCTTTCTCCTTCATATCAGCAACCTGCCGGTGGTACCGGCGTTCTCCAGGAAACTAACGGCTCGCAGCTGTTCAGCCGCTTCTCTAGGAGATGTGCCGCTGACTGGGTTCAGGACACAACCATCGTCCGAACCGTATGCTACCAAGTAAATGAAATGGGGGCCTTTGGTTGGAACGCATAACAAACTGAAAAAGCACTTCGGCCGGTCGACGAATGCGTGCTCCGGTTGTAGCAGTATTGAATGAACGGCGGGTTTGTTTTCCCAGACCGGGTAACCTTAAATGTGGTCCCGATCTTAGATTCTCAACATTTGAACCGACGGTTCTATTGGTGACCCATTCCAACCAAATAAGCTGACCGCTTTTACTTTGATTAGCCTTTAAGAAAGAGGAGGCGCGGGGTATAAAACTCCTCTTCATTTGCTCCCGTTAACGACCACAATATATATATATAGAAGGCAGATGAGAGAAAGCGCTCGATGAACGATGATTGAAGATTGCAGCATATTTTTTTTTTTAAAAAAGACAGCAGTAGACCACTACATTTTTGAAGCAGAATTCGGCCAGCGAATCAACCTGGTACAAAATGGCCATCTTACTAAATCTGAAAGGTCGACTACGACAAAAACGTAGTTATTCCCCCCTTGAAGAGATAGGGCAATCGTCCTACGAAATCTATGGTTATGCCTTTCGCATGGACAGGAAGGTATTGGGCTGATAAAGCCCCAACTTCCTGTTGGACGGCTTCGACGTGCTGCATAGAGCACACACAACTCATCACCGTTGGACATCTGCTTCTATCTTGGGCCAAAAAGAATGTCTTTCCAGGTTAGCCAGAGTTTGATCTACTCCAAAGTGTAATCCAACTCTGGCGTCATGAAGGACCGCGAGACGCCTTTCTTTGCCCGACATACTCTGCCGTAAAGTCCATGAAGTAAAAAAAAAGTGGTAGAAAAAGCAGTTGCTGCGCTTTACTAATAACATAAAAAAGGGGTCTGGACAGAAAATCTGCAACCGTCGTTGGCCCTTCTTTTCTTGTACTGGATCACCAACTCGAACCATTGCAGGAACTGAGACTCACTTCATATGACGCGCCTCCTGAAGCTTGGACTGCTTCTGTAGATACTGAAGGGGCTTGTTGATCAAAGTGGCCTATTCGTAAAGCGCCTCCTTCCCGAGCAAATAGTGCCTCCAGTCTTTCACAGCCAGCACTATTGTGTACATCTCCTTCTCGTGGTATAGTTTAAGACGGCTGTATTGAACATCTCACCTCACTGTAGTACGCGACCACTCAGCCGTCTTGCCATAAAACGGCTCCCAAAGCATGAGGGGCGCATGCACGACAAGAGAAAAGAAAGCCCCTATTTGTTTGGGCATGAGCCCTAGTACATTGACCTCTCGCAGACCTGAAAAAAAAAGTTTTTGGCTATTGAAAAATCAAATAATAGAGACGACCAAAGCCATATAGATTCTCAATAAGGAAGGAACTCGACCTCGGCCAGCCGGCCTTTACTGCTAAAGAAAAAGGGCTATGGAGATGAATGCCCGTAGATCGAGGCTGGGCTGGTGGCCAATGAGAATCGTACTTTGCTAACCAAGCTTGTGAAAGGGAGGGAAAAGCACCAGCCGGCCAGGACTGATGACCAGGGTCGATTTCTTCTTCTGAAAGACCACATGGAAGTCTTGGCCGTAGGGTCTTTCTTCTCTTCTTGAAAGCCTGGAGCTGGACACAAAAGAATTACTTGGAAGGAAGGTCTTACAGAGACCCGTAATAAGATATAGTTCAAGTTCCTTTATCCTAAGAACTGGAGCAAGGGTCATTCCTATGATTGGGCCGAGGAGCTAGCCTTTGCCTTATGGGCCTATAGAACTTCTAAGAGAAGATCCAACCAGTTTTCTCCCTACACCTTGGTTGATGGGGAGGAAGCATTCTTGCCCGCTGAAATAGCTGTACCATCAAAACAAAGGAGAACTCCTTCATCTGTCCCTCTTTTTCTTTTCTCTTCTTTGTCTCGCACTCTATAAGATAGAGTTGGCTTATTTATTGTTGGCAGAGTCGATAGAGGGCATTTCACTCCTAGCCCAGAAGAGAAGGCTTCTGCCGATCCCAAAGTTGTGGATGACACAAGAGATATTTTAGTACGATCTTTCTCGCTTCGTTCCCGAGCTATTGAGTTATGTGATCAAACCATAAATGAGTAGAAAGAGATAGGCAATGACATTGTAACTGCACTAAATGGATGAATGCCCAGACAATTTAGCTATCTCAGAGGTATGGCCTTCAAATCCTCATCGGAGACCCTGGGAACTTCTTCCAGTTAGGATGCCGGCCGAGCTGGGCGGAGCGATTGATGCTTTTCGAGTGTGAGATAGTGGTTCGCTGATAAGGAATGATATGATTCCGAAGCTGAGGGCTATGCCGCTTGGAGCATATTATCATCTATGAAGACTAGTTTCGTCTTTTATATCGTCAGCCATAAAACCCTTCTTTTTGGATGCAACTCAACTTTACGAATGGAGGATGTGATCACGATTCTCAAATAGGCTATTTTCCCCCTTTTTTTAGCTATTTTGACTTTACC
>CAOJCO010021984.1:0-10325 GCA_948330635.1 Euphorbia biselegans | reverse complement strand
AAATCAATTGCTCATCTATGACATCCACTTATATTCTCTTGATTTCGAATCGAGAGATTCCTTATACAACTATAGAATATAAATAAAAAAAAGAAAATAAAAAACGAATATTATTTATTTTTATTTAATTTATATATTTATTTTTATTTATATATTTTATATATTTATATTAATATTTATATAATTAATATTTATATATTTCTATTTTAATATTTCTATTTTTAATTTCGATTTTTAAATTGAAAATAAAAATAGAAATTCTTAAATATTAATATTAAATTAAAATGAAAACGAAAAAACATTTCTTTCTTTGTAGTTAAGTGTCAAGAAAGATCTTTTACTTTTAGATCTCTAATAAACGAATACATGCATCACGAATATTGATTCTTACAATTCTTTTTTCTTTGTTCCCCTTCTTTTTCTCTACTATTGGTACTTTTGAATTTAATAGATGACTATCTAATTCCTTAAAATGAAAAAAGGGGAAGGATTCCAACAAAAAACTCTTCTTCTAGAACCACAAAAATTGTGGATTTCACATCTATTCATCTATTCACATCTAATTTTCTTGCGAAAATATGATAATCTCCTCCATGAATGATTATTGGACGTTGAATTCAAATTTTAACCGATTTTATCTTATGGTACATTTTATCTTATGGTACACAGTTTCAAGCAACACGAAAAAGAAAAGAAGAACAAGATTATCTAAGACTTCATTTCAATACTGATTGAAGTTGCGTTGCTACGTCAGAAGAAGAATAGCTATACTGATTCGGTATACTTTAAAGAAACCTTTGGTACAATATTGACGATCTCACAAAGATTTCATTTCAGTGAAATTGCATTCACTGATCTCATCTTTTACAGAATCGATCTCTTTTGATTGTACAAGAATATGTGGAGCTCGGTATGTCTGGAAGCACAGGAGAACGTTCTTTTGCTGATATTATTACCAGTATTCGATATTGGGTCATTCATAGCATTACTATACCTTCCCTATTCATTGCAGGTTGGTTATTCGTCAGTACGGGTTTAGCTTACGATGTATTTGGGAGCCCCCGCCCGAATGAATATTTTACAGAGAGCCGACAAGGAATTCCATTAATAACTGGCCGTTTTGATCCTTTGGAACAACTCGATGAATTTAGTAAATCTTTTTAGGAGGCCGAATGACCATAGATCGAACCTATCCAATTTTTACAGTACGATGGCTGGCTGTCCACGGATTAGCTGTACCTACTGTTTCTTTTTTGGGGTCAATATCAGCAATGCAGTTCATCCAACGATAAATCTAATCCTTATTAATTATAGAACTATGACACAATCAAACCCGAACGAACAAAATGTTGAATTGAATCGTACCAGTCTCTACTGGGGGTTATTACTCATTTTTGTACTTGCTGTTTTATTTTCTAATTATTTCTTCAATTAAGACAAGAAAACAAAATAGTAGAAAATAATAGAATAATAAATAAGAATAAGAATTCTCTTATCCCATCGGAAGGATATCATCTAATAATTATCTATGACTGTTTATGTCTCTAGCATGACCACTTGATTAAATGTGGAGGGAAGTGGGATAAATGGCCGATACTACTGGAAGAATTCCTCTTTGGATAATAGGTACTGTCACTGGTATTCTTGTGTTCGGTTTAATAGGCATTTTCTTTTATGGTTCATATTCCGGATTGGGTTCATCTCTGTAAGTAGTAAGTAATCGGGTGAACTGAGTTGTAGACATGAAAGCGTAAGAACTCAACGGACCCCCTCGACCTCGAATCAGACAGAGAAAGGAGGGGGTCCACTGAGTTATTAATAATCATAATACTTTATTCGTATAAGTGACAAAATAGATTGCCTTTTTTTTGATATTTCAAATATTTCCAAATCCAAAACTTCTATTACACTTTTTACCGGATCGTGTTTTTGAAAAAGTAACTCCATTAATTGATTTAGAACATTTGTTCCTCGATAGTATCTATCGAGACTTTCAAAGTTATAATGGAAGAGGAAGTCCTCGATTTCTTTTTCTAGACGGCATAATATATATTTTCTATATCTCTATCGATCCCATATCATACCCATTTTTCTATACTAATAGAACCTTATTCTATTTATTTTAGTATTTCAAAGAGTTGAAATTGTTTTTTTTGAAGTTCATTGAAGAAGTTCTATTTGCTCAAAAAATTTCCCTTTCTTTTTTTGTTTGTCCACTAATTTTTTATACGTAAAAATTTATACGTAAAAAATCGAATTTATACGTATAAATCAAATTGAAAAGGAAATTATGATAAACCTAGAAAAAATAGAAACTAAAGAAGAGAAATCTTTGAGCAATGGAATCAAGAATCATTATTATTTTTATTTTGACACAAGAAAGGGATGTGGAAAATTCCTTTCCTTGTGTCGAAGACTAGGAAGACGAATAAAAAAAAAATAATAATATTTTCTAGAATCCTTTGTTCTCCCTTGTTTAGCCTTTGCTTTTCCGCTTACTTATTTTATGCTTAGTATCTAGTCAAATTGGATTCTATTAGAATAGAAAAAAAGCTATTAATCCACTCTATGACAGTTAAATCTGACAATAATAAAATAATTACACTGCTCCAATTTTATCCAATTTTATTTAGATTCAAAAAATTAGATTAAAAAAACACAAAAGAGGGGATAAAGTCAAATAGTCTTCCTACCAATATACATATTATGACTAGAAATGCAATACAAATAATTCCAAAAATCTGGTATAAAAAAATTTTTTAAAAGCGAAGAGCTTTTAATTTTTTTTTTTTGATCATATATATAATTACCAACTTTTAAAGTTTTATTCGTTTTAAGAACTTGATGTTGATAAATTTACAGATCTAGAAATTCATTTCGGACAATTGAACCTTCTCAAACTGTTTCTTTTTAAGAACCAAAAAGATTTGTGCCAAAATAACCGATGCCAAGAAGAACAAAAGGCTTTGGACACGTAATGGATCTTGAAGTACTATTTCTGAATCCTCCTGACCAAATCCACCCACATTAGGATTACTCGTTAATGGTTGATCAAGTTTGATGGATTCGCCTTCTGAAACAAGAAGTTCTGGTCCTGGAGGTATAATATCAATCACTTGACGTCCCTCTGACGCATCTGTTATGGTTATTTCGTACCCTCCTTTTTCTTTTCGTATGATTTTGCTTACTATACCTGCTGCTGTAGCATTATAAACCGTATTGTTACTCTTGCTCCCGTCGGGATAAATCTGACCCCTTCCCCTGTTTCCGCCTACATATATGGGATATTTTAAAAAATGAACATCTTTCTTAGTGGCGGGGTCCGGAGAAAGAATAGGAAAGGTAATTTCACTATATTTCTGACCAGGAACAGGACCTATCACAAGAATATTTTTTTTTGTGGGGCGATAACTCTGAAAAGACAGATTTCCCATCTTTTCTTTCATCTCTGGCGAAATACGATTAGGAGGGGCTAATTCAAACCCCTCAGGTAAAATAAGAACAGCCCCCACATTCAAAGCCCCTTTTTTACCATTAGCAAGAACTTGTTTCAGTTGCATATCATAAGGAATTCGAACAACTGCTTCAAATACAGTATCAGGAAGTACCGCTTGTGGAACTTCAATATCCACGGGTTTATTAGCTAAATGACAATTGGCACATACAATACGCCCAGTTGCTTCACGTGGATTTTCATAACCCTGCTGTGCAAAAATGGGATATGCATTTGAAATGGATGCCCAAGTTATTATATATATCATGAGCGCTGCGGAAATGGAACGAGTAATCTCTTGCTTTATCCAAGACAAGGTCTTTCTAGTTTGCATGGTCCAATCATTGATCCTGAAAATTTCTACAATAAAATTAGGTAGGTCACTAGTATAGTTCCCTATCCACGATACTGCTATTTATATTTACTGAATTATTTTTACTAAATACTAAAAATATAGAGAAAATATAGAATAGAAAATATAGGAAGAGAATCGCTTGGATATATAGAAACTTGAATGTATAGAAAATATATATATATATATTCAATTATATATTCAATATAGTAAGATTTTGAACGTTTTGCTTATGTACAAAAGAAAAACATTCTAATTGGAAATTGGATTCATGGATCATTTTTCAGTCATTCATTGAATGATAAATCACTACAAGTGAGGGAGATACACGATTTAAATAACGAAAAATCCAATATTTTAAAATTGTATCGAGGATGACTGGAAAAGTTGAAACAAGACCAGATATAATTTGATCGTTATGAACAAACCCAAAATCTTTGTAGACAGAGCCAATCATTAGTTCCCAACCGTGGGGTGAATGGAATCCTATACATAAATCGGTTAATAAAAGAATGCAAAAAGCTTTTATTGTGTCGCTTAAGTTATATAGGAATTCTTGAACCCAAGAATTAAGAATAATAAGTTCTTCATTACTTAAAATAGAATAACCACTTAGAATAACGAAACAGATTATATTTGTCGAGAAATGTAAAATCGTATGGATATGATCCTCATTGTGCATCTTGATCAATTGGATCGTTTCTTTGTGGATTCCGATAGGAAACTTTTGTAAATGTGTTTCCGGATATTCCTTTATCATTTCGTCCAAGCGAATGAGTTCCTCTAATTCTATGAACTTTTCTAGAATACTTTTTTCTTGGATATCATTTAAAAAAGTTTCGGATTTACTAGTATTACACCAATTAATAAACCAAGATTCCAAACTTTTATTAAATAAAAAAGAGATGCACCAGGGCAAAAAAACTATAGCTGTAAGATATAGCAGAGGAATAAATGTTTTTTTTTCCATTTTTTCGTCTGTGAATTTTTATTTTAATAAACCCACTTCGTTTATCGATTATATATGATTTAATATTTCTATCAAGCATAAGTTCTATTACGAGGTTTCGGACTTATGAATCTATTCCCTATGTTTTTATTTGATTTTTTATTTGTGAGTCAGTGGTTAGTCCTTGAATTTTGTGAGATGGGTCTATTATTATTATTTCGATTTATTGTTTGTTTTGTTACTAAATGTTACTAAATTTATTGAATTTAGATACAGTTTGATTTTCGAATTGTTCCGTATATCCGTATATATATAATATACGTCTTCTTTGGTTCATCAATATTGTATTGTGAAATTTCAGTTAAGTTATGCTATAGAAAAAAAAAGAAGACTCTTGGATTTTTTCGCTCCTGCTAAGAAAATGTTCATTCTTCAGCTCATTTCAAAATACTTCAATTGGTACACGCAAAAAATAGGCCAATTCCGCTACTTTTTGCTCAATCTCTCGTGGAGTCAATTTTTCATCAGTACAAGTCAAAGGAACGGGCCCCCGGCCTCTGATTTCCATATAAAGGACACGCCGAGCATAAATACCCTCTTTAACTTCTAGTCTAATAGATTGAATATCTTTCATAAGGAATCGGAGTAAGATGCGACGATTTTTTCCAGGAAAGCCCCAGCGAAAAATACACGCTATTCCTTCTTTTCTATCGAATCGATCATAGCCACTACCTACATTCCACAAAATTGTGCACCACAAATAAGAACTAATAAATAGGCCGGCGATCCCATAGAAAGACATCACGACCCCTTGTGGAAAAAAAATGATTTGCTGAGACGGAAATAAAGATATCAAATTTCTCCCAAGATAACTAGAAATTCCAACCAATAAAAATCCCAATGAACCTAAAAAAAGTATAAAGGCCCAGCAGAAATTACTTGTTTTGCGAGACCCCGCTATAAGTTCTATCCATATACGTTCTGATCGCCAACTCATACTAGATCCAGTTGTTTTTTATTTGAAGCGGGAGACTCCCCCAAATGAATTTGACTTTCTTTTTTTTTCCGAAGTAACTTTCATCAACTCGCATTATTCTGATGTGAATCTTTAGGGGAAATTCATCGAATTCGTTAGATTACAAAAAAAAAAAAAAGAGACCCATCCCCCTCATAGGATCCATATATGCACATATATAAAAATATCAGCTTTGCATTTCTTTCAAGCATCTGCCACAGTCTCAATTTTTTTCAACTCAATTTCTTTTTATTTTCAAATAGCCCGTTTACTTATATATCTATATCATATTTACTATATCCCTGCATAAGAATCCTTTCATTTTCATTTATGTTTGAAGGGAGCTGCCTGCATGTTATATCATATTATACTAAACTAAATAGATATCTGTATTATGATCCAAGTCTAAATCTTGAAAAAAAATAAATGAAATCTACCTCCATCAGACCTTTAAAAAAAATTTTAATTTAAAAAATCTTGTTTTTTTGAACATGAAGAGATAAAGAAGCCATCGCAATTGCCGGAAATACTAAGCCCACTAAAGGCACAAAAATGGAGGGTAAGTTGTTGAGAATTGTCATAAAAGGGGCACCTCGATTTAATATTTGTACCTGTTATTTATTATTTTTTTAATTTATTTATTATATATTATTATAATTTATATATTTAATTTATATATTTAATTTATATATTATAATATTTTAATTTAATTATAATATATATATATTATTTTTATATTAATTATAAATTTATATTAATTATAACATATATATATTATATTATAATTCTATTTTTTTTTTTTTATTTTTATTTAATATTTTTATATTTACTAATTATTCTATTAATATTTATTAGAAAAATTTCTTATAATCATTAAAATTTGTATATAATTCTATTAAGTATATCTAAGTGAGTATATATAATTATAATAAAGTGCAAAGAGTGTAGAACTAACTAAATGACTTATTCATATTTCTAAATGAAATATGATAATCCATTTTTTTGTTATTCTTCTTTTATTATCTTTTTTTCTTGTCTTATTTTAATTTTAAAAAATTTCCTTTAATAAATTAATAATTTAATAAAAAAAAAAAGAGTTTTCCGGTTATAAATTCCCCAAAAATTCGTTATGTTATAAAGAATTCGTTATAATTTATAATCCGATCCGTCGATTTGGATTTTAGTAATTTAGTAAAAACCGGAAATATAGAAATACGAAAGACTCTTTTTTTTCTATGCATAGGTAAGAAAAGAACATGAAATTCGTTTTATTTATTATACCTTGCCCGCTTTTTCACGAAAAAAAGAATCAATTCTTTTTTCTTTTTCTTGTTGATAGGGGTTTCTTAATTAGTAATCAGGAATAGCAGTCAAAAAAAATTATCTGCATGATTCTTTTTACAATTTACTCTTATGTTATGTCACAAAAAAATACATTCTTCGGATTTTTACTTTTATTCTGCTAAAAAAAATACCTGCTCGCCAGAAAAAAAAAGAAATTAACTAATTGAAATTGAATTAACTAATTTTATTCATTTAACTTCAGACTCTACTTGATTTATGATTCAAAGGAAAGAAATTGTGGAACTGAAGTAACTCATTCAGAACGCCTTTTAAAAGATTACGTGGTACGATTGAATCGAATAAGCCCTTTTGGAATAAAAATTCGGCTGATTGTGAACCTTCAGGTACTGTCTTATTCAATGTTTGTTCAATTACTCTTTTACCTGCAAATGCAATATAGGCATTAGGTTCAGCAATAATGATATCACCCAACATACCAAAACTGGCCGTCACCCCGCCGGTTGTAGGAGATGTAAGGATTGATACAAAAAAGAACTTTTTATTCGATTGATAATCATATAAAGCAGAAGAGATTTTAGCCATTTGCATCAAGCTCAAACTTCCTTCTTGCATGCGCGCTCCTCCGGAAGCACACACTAAAATAAGAGGTAAAAAATTATTGGTAGCATACTCGATCAAACGAGTGATTTTCTCACCTACTACAGATCCCATACTACCCCCCATAAACTGAAAATCCATAACCCCAATTGCTACGGGAATGCCATTTAGTTGACCTGTGCCTGTTTGAACGGCCTCGGTTAATCCTGTCTTTCTTTGATAAGAATCAATACGATCTTTATAGGGTTCCTCTTCTGAATGAAATTCAATAGGATCCAAAGATACCATATCTTCATCCATAGGATCCCAAGTGTCTATGTCAATCGAAAGTTCAATTCTATCTGAACTACTCATTTTCAAATGATATCCACATTGTTCACAAATATTCATTCTTGACTTAAAAAATTTCTTATAATTTAATCCATAACAATTTTCGCATTGAACCCACAAATGCTTGTATTTTTGAGTTAGATCGAGATCATTAGAACTTTCTCTTATAGTGAAATCGCTATCATTCGTACTAGTTCTTAGACTGGAACTCTCGCTTTCACTACTATTTTCACTTTCACCACAAATGTAACTATAAATGTAACTTTCGCTGTAATTGTTACTACCACTTAAAATATAACTATCAATACAGACTTGAGAGCAAAGAAAACTGTCAATGCGACTATTGATATAATTTTTCCAACTATATTTAGTATCATACATATAATAATCATAGTGGGAATCGCCACTCCTAGACCCATTAGTCAGAGAACTAGAATTCCAATAATTATAAAAATTACTTTCTAATTCACTCAGAAAAGAATGATCAGTGTCAATCTCAAAAACTTGATTTTCAATATCAAAATATATGGAATAACTGTCCCTATTACTATCCCTAACTAAAAAAGTTTCATCAGCGCTGAAATTCCGAATGTCCCGAACACCGACTAAATGATCAACATTACTGTAACTAGAGCTGTCACTATTACTCCAACTACGGATGTTTTTATCTGTATCATTTAGAATCGGGTCTTCACTTACACTGGTATTTTGAAGAGGACTGAAACTATCCATTGATTGACTTAGCCTACATCTGTATCCTAATTCCACATTGGATAAGATCGAATTGAACCGCCGTTTTTCCATAGAACTTTCTCGCTGCTATTTACATTTAACTAAATAGATGAATAGTCATTCGATGAAAAATCATTGAAATATTTCATTTCTTCTCAGAATAAGTATATAGATCCGATCACTAGGATTATTAACTAATACTAATAGGGGGAGGAATATTAAAAAAAAAACGCTTATCTTTTGCTTTTTTTGTAACAACCCGGAGTATCGCTTCATATATATGCTATGTTTATGAATATGATATATTTATGATGGAATCCCGTTTTCGATTATTCTTCAATTAGAATTTATTCTTCAATTAGAATAAGCTTCAATTAGAATAAGTCTAAATAGAAATAGAAAAGGAATTTGTTACATTGTGTCAAGTTCGCATCGAGAAAAGTAATATTTCTTTTCTCCTAAAAATAAAAAAAAAAAAAACATTTTTTGTTTTTGTTTTGTAAAATGACGTCTATTAATAAGTTTCTATTCCAACACGGAGCGAAAAGGACAATATACAGGATGGGTAGAAGAAGTTGTGATACTGGGCTCGACCCATGATCCGAAACTGAGGAATAAAAAAAAATACGCCAATCCTATAGATCCTTAGGACTAATTGTGGGGACTAATTGTGGATCCAAAATAACAATAGAAAGGTTTGCGTTGCTTAGTCTTATTTTTTATTTTTAAAATCTTGTATATTTAGTTCATTATGTATCTATCAAAAATATATACAATTACAATAGAATCCTTGTATTAGGATCTTTGTATTCGGCTCAATCCTTTTTGTAAAAGATTGGGCCGAGTTTAATTGCAATTCAATTAAGGGAATGAACGTCAATTAGTAGATTACAAAGTATCCATTGCTGGGAATTCAAATTTAATCTCCTTCCATACTTCACAAGCAGCAGCTAGTTCAGGACTCCATTTGGCAGCTTCGCGGATAATTTCATTACCCTCACGAGCAAGATCACGTCCCTCATTACGAGCTTGTACACATGCTTCTAGAGCTACTCGATTAGCTACGGCACCGGGTGCATTTCCCCAAGGGTGCCCTAAAGTTCCTCCACCAAATTGTAGTACAGAATCATCTCCAAAGATCTCAGTCAGAGCAGGCATATGCCAAACGTGAATACCCCCTGAAGCTACAGGTATAACACCAGGTAGAGAGACCCAATCTTGAGTGAAATAAATACCGCGGCTTCGATCTTTTTCAATATAATCATCACGCAATAAATCAACAAAGCCCAAAGTGATGTCTCTTTCCCCTTCAAGTTTACCTACTACGGTACCAGCGTGAATATGATCTCCACCAGACATACGTAACGCCTTAGCTAGTACACGAAAATGCATACCATGATTCTTCTGTCTGTCAATAACTGCATGCATTGCGCGGTGAATGTGAAGAAGTAAACCATTATCTCGGCAATAATGAGCCAAGCTAGTATTTGCAGTGAATCCCCCTGTTAAGTAGTCATGCATTACGATAGGAGCTCCTAATTCTCTGGCAAAT
>CAOJCO010013213.1:12500-16993 GCA_948330635.1 Euphorbia biselegans | reverse complement strand
GATAATTTGATTCTTCGTCGCCGTAGTAAATAGGAGAAAAAATAGAATTTGTTTCTTCGTCTTTTCAAAAAAATAAAAAAAAAATAGGAGAATTAACTGTGACACGTTCACTAAAAAAAAATCCTTTTGTAGCAAATCATTTATTAAAAAAAATAAATAAGCTTAATAATAAAGCAGAAAAAGAAATAATAGTAACGTGGTCTCGGGCATCTACCATTATACCCACAATGATCGGCCATACTATTGCTATCCATAATGGAAAGGAGCATTTACCTATTTATATAACAGATCGTATGGTGGGTCATAAATTGGGAGAATTTGCACCTACTCTAAATTTTCGGGGACATGCAAAAAATGATAATAAATCTCGTCGTTAATATTAATTCCTAAAAAATTAATATTAAAAAAAAAGGCAAAAATATTAAAAAAAAAGGCAAATTAAATATAGATATTTTTCGTTCAGTAAAAAGAGGTGAATCTTATGATAAAAAAAAGAAAGAGAAAGCCGTATGAAGTATACGCTTTAGGCCAACATATATGCATGTCCCCTCACAAAGCACGAAGAATAATTGATCAGATTCGTGGACGTTCTTACGAAGAAACACTTATGATACTCGAGCTCATGCCTTATCGAGCATGTTATCCCATTTTTAAATTGATTTATTCTGCAACAGCCAATGCTAGTCACAATATGGGTTTCAACGAAGTCAATTTAATCATTAGTAAAGCCGAAGTCAATGAGGGCACTACTGTGAAAAAATTAAAACCTCAGGCTCGAGGACGGGGTTATCCGATAAAAAGATCAACTTGTCATATAACTATCGTATTAAAAAATATAGCCTTATATGAAGAATATAAAGATCCTTATCTAAGGAATATGAGAAGTATAGGATATGCTTAAAAAACCAGGATGGATAAAAAAAAAATGAAATCCACAGATATGACATTTCATGATATGTATAGTAAATAATGGGGGATTATGGGACAAAAAATAAATCCACTTGGTTTCAGACTTGGTACAACCCAAAGTCATCATTCTCTTTGGTTTGCACAACCAAAAAATTACTCTGAGGGTCTACAAGAAGATCAAAAAATAAGAAACTGTATCAAGAATTATGTAAAAAAAAATGCGAAAATATCTTCTGGTATTGAAGGAATTGCACGTATAGAGATTCAAAAACGAATTGATGTGATTCAGGTCATAATATATATGGGATTTCCAAAATTATTAATAGAAAGTAGACCTAAACGAATCGAAGAATTACAGATTAATGTACAAAAAGAACTTAATTGTGTGAATCGAAAACTCAATATTGCTATTACAAGAATTCCAAACCCTTATGGGCACCCTAATATTCTTGGAGAATTTATAGCCGGACAATTAAAAAATAGAGTTTCATTTCGCAAAGCAATGAAAAAAGCTATTGAATTAACTGAACAGGCCGATACAAAAGGAATTCAAGTGCAAATTGCCGGGCGTCTTGACGGAAAAGAAATTGCACGCGTCGAATGGATTAGAGAGGGTAGAGTTCCTCTACAAACCATTGGAGCTAAAATTGATTATTGTTCGTATACAGTTAGAACTATTTATGGGGTATTGGGCATAAAAATTTGGACATTTCCAGACAAGAAATAATAAATCCTTACTTGACTTGTCTTTACATTTTATCCATTGATAGAACAAACAAACTCTTTAATTCTTTTTTTGTGTTTAATCAAAAAAAAAAGAAGCAATTCTAAGTCCATTTCTATAGGGTTGAATAAAATAAAAAATTCGATTGATAATTTGATATAATTGCTATGCTTAGTGTGTGACTCGTTGGTTTTTTAGAGTCAGGATTAAAAAAAGGACTGACCCATACTATGAACTAATAAATATAAGTATACAACTAATAACCAACTCATCGCTTTACATTATCTGTGGATCCAAAGAAACAATCAAGATATGATATATTGGTCATATCATTGTAGCAATTGAAATCCTTTCTGATTACGAGTTGTAAATAAAAATAAAAAATTATGCAGATAAGTGGAAGGGTGAAAGAAAGAAAAAGAATATCAATGATATATGATTCCAATATGTAAGGTCTATAAGTCATCATAGAAAAGTTAATGTAGTAAAGCATCAATACCAATTGATCTATAATTAAACTAATCCGTTCATAAAACAAAAAATCAAGAGCCTCGAGTCAATAAAGACTGAGAAGATTGACTCAAGAACAAAAAAAAGAGAACAAAAAAAAGGCTCCATTGTAAAATAAAGACCTAACCATTAATGGAGAAACGATGGGAACGACGGAACCTGTAAATACATAAGATTTTATTGAAAACAAGTCTTAATGATTTATTGGGAGGATAGCGAAAGGAACCAGAAGACAATCCATTTATTCTGAAAGATCATGGGTTACCTCTACAAATGAAATAAATATTGAAAGAGTAAATATTCGCCCGCGAAGTTTTTTTTTATTCTTGGATTTCTAAATTTTAGTGATCTGATATCAAATCAAAATTAGAATATAAAATTATATTCTATATATATATATAATAATATATATTCGTTTTAACCTTATAACAAAAACAAAAAACAAGATTACCTAAAATAAAAAAAATTATCTATAAAAAAAATACATAATTTTCAAATAAAACAAAATTTCAATTTTCAAATAAAAAAAATAAATATATAATATATATAAATACTAATTTCCATTTTAATAATCTACTAAATAGATCTATTAGATTAAGTAAATAGATTAAGTGAAATCGCAAAAAATCCCACGATTTAGTCTATTATTTTTTTTTATTCATCAAGCACATGTATATTTTTTTTAATCATTTCATTCGCGAGGAGCTGGATGAGAAGAAACTCTCATGTCCGGTTCTGTAGTAGAGATGGAATTGAGAAACAACCATCAACTATAACCCCAAAAGAACCCGATTCCGTAAACAACATAGAGGAAGAATGAAAGGAATAGCTTTTCGAGGTAATCGTATTTGTTTCGGCAGATATGCTCTTCAGGCACTTGAACCCGCTTGGATTACATCTAGACAAATAGAAGCGGGGCGACGAGCAATGACACGAAATGCACGCCGCGGTGGAAAAATATGGGTACGTATATTTCCCGACAAACCAGTTACTTTAAGACCTACGGAAACACGTATGGGTTCGGGGAAAGGATCTCCCGAATATTGGGTAGCTGTCGTTAAACCAGGTAGAATACTTTATGAAATCGGCGGAGTAGCAGAAAATATAGCGAGAAAAGCTATTTCAATAGCGGCATCAAAAATGCCTATACGAACTCAATTCATTATTTCAGGATAGGAATATAGAACCAAAAGAAAAAGACCTTTTGGATGCAAAAAAAAATCGCAAGTTTCTTTTTTCTTTTTTTTTTTTTTTTTGACAAACAATATATCTTTTTTTTCCTTTGCATTAAAATAACAGATTCAAAAAAATGATATGATCCAATCTCAGACCCATTTGAATGTAGCGGATAACAGCGGAGCTCGAGAATTGATGTGTATTCGAATCATAGGGACTAGTAATCGCCGATATGCTCATATTGGTGACGTTATTGTTGCTGTGATCAAGGAAGCAGCACCAAATTCACCTCTAGAAAGATCAGAAGTAATCAGAGCCGTAATTGTACGTACTTGTAAAGAACTCAAACGTGATAATGGTATGATAATACGATATGATGACAACGCTGCAGTTGTCATTGATCAAGAAGGAAATCCAAAGGGAACTCGAATTTTTGGTGCAATCGCCCGGGAATTGAGACAGTTAAATTTTACTAAAATAGTTTCATTAGCACCTGAAGTGTTATAAGACAAAAAATTATAAGATATACGATGAGATATAACATTATAAAATTAAGATGAGACCATGATATAGTTATAGTTTTTATACTATTGTTATATTATTTGAATAAAAATGAAATAGAATTCCATTTTATTAGTAAATTGTGTTTCACGCATATACCTTAAATAAATTAATTCATAAAAAAAAAAGAGTATAGAGTATGTTGATCATATCAAAACTAGAGAGAAATAATAATTTTAGTTTATCATGGGTAGGGATCCTATTGCTGACATAATAACCTCTATAAGAAATGCTGACATGAATAGAAAAGGAACCGTTCGAATAGCATCTACTAACATCACCGAAAACATTATTAAAATACTTTTAAGAGAAGGTGTTATTGAAAATGTCAGGAAACATCAGAAGGGCAACACAAAATTTTTGGTTTTAACCCTACGACATAGAAGGAAGAGGAAAGGACCCTATAGAACTAGTCTAAATTTAAAACGGATCAGCCGACCTGGTCTACGAATCTATTCTAACTATCAAAAAATTCCTAGAATTTTGGGCGGGATGGGCATTGTAATTCTTTCTACTTCTCGTGGTATAATGACAGACCGAGAAGCTCGACTCGAAAGAATCGGCGGCGAAATCTTGTGTTATATATGGTAATCTTTCTGATATCCGAATTGTA
>CAOJCO010013213.1:0-7500 GCA_948330635.1 Euphorbia biselegans | reverse complement strand
TAGGAATTTTCTTGTTAAGATCCTATAAATCGATTGAAACCTCAGATTCATACTAGAACCACGATGATTTAATAAAACCAAACCCTCAAACTAAAGATTCCCTGAGTAAGAACCGTTGTATCATCACTTATTCAATGATTATAAATAGAATCAGTAAAAATCCAAAGAAAAAGAAAGGTTTATCCTTTGATTAAACATAAATTCAAAGTTTAAAAGAAAAAAAATCTTTCAATTTATACCTTCTAACTCTTTGAAATTTTTTGGAGTCCGGTCACGGGATCTGAATATTAAGTATGAATCATAGTTCTAATACTTCGTAATCTATTTCATATATTCCGTGCTCCAGATACTAGAATAAATACCTGACGAGGTAAAAAACCATCTCTATCAAGATGACAGACCCACTCTCTGTACTATCAATAGGATCAATTATAACAAGCCGCACACTCATATTCCAGAAATACAGAAAAAAGAAATTTCACGATCGAACTACCAAAATAGAATAAAAAATCCGAGACCAAAACGAAGCGTTTTGTATTGAAAAGCTAGGACTTAGTGGTTCTTGTAAATCTAATTCATTGAAATTCCATCTAGTAAAACGGAAGAATTATAAATCTCCAAAATAATAGATAGGAATATCGCAAATAGAGCCATTGCGACACCCATCAAAGGAGTAGTTCCCCATCCAGGAGCTACTTTACCATATTCCGAATTCAATGGTTTCAATAAATCCCCTACAATAGTTCGTCTTGGACCAGATCTAGAACTACCCTCCACGCTTTGTGTAGCCATAAATCCTATTTGTATTAATTGAGATCTGTTGACTTTGTATACCATTCCGTTGTAAAGAAATGATCTTATTCTAGATCCATTGTGGTCTTGAAATTATATAATAATGGAAACAGCAACCCTAGTCGCCATCTCTATATCTGGTTTACTTGTAAGTTTTACTGGGTATGCCTTATATACTGCTTTTGGGCAACCCTCTCAACAACTAAGAGATCCATTCGAGGAACACGGGGACTAATTGAAGTAAAGAGCCTCCCAATATCGGGAGGCTCTTTACTTCAATTAAGATAACGAAAAATCATTTTACCTTTCCTTTTTAGTTGGAACTTTAGGTGGTTCTCGAAAAAAGATAGCGAAAAAAATGATTCCTAAAGTTGAGACTAAAAGGAATGTATAAACCAATGCTTCCATAAATTCAATCGTGATTTACAATTATAGCTTTCATACCTGTTTATTTTTGATCGTCTCCTGGATAAAAAAGAACAAGATTCAAAGGCGGCGATTCAAATTAAGATGTCTCCGGTACCTTATGTCAAATTACAAAAAGAAAATAGAGGCAAAAAATAAGAAATCAAATATTGTATCAGACTACTTGTCTTCTTGTAGTTGGATCTCCAAGTTTTTGGAATGCTCCAAATTCCACTTGAGCATCTAAATCTGGATCAATACCAGCAAAAACATCTCTGAACAAAGTTCGAGCACCATGCCAGATGTGTCCGAAGAAAAAGAGCAGAGCGAACGAAGCATGTCCAAAAGTAAACCAACCCCTTGGGCTGCTACGAAAAACACCATCGGATTTCAAAGTAGCACGATCTAATTCAAAAATTTCACCCAATTGAGCGCGTCTAGCATATTTTTTCACAGTAACAGGATCACTATAACTGACTCCGTTTAGTTCGCCACCATAGAACTCAACAGTTACACCTACTTGTTCGACACTATACTTCGACTCCGCCCTTCGAAAAGGAACATCGGCTCTAACAATTCCATCTCCGTCTACCAAAACAACCGGAAATGTTTCAAAAAAAGTAGGCATACGACGTACAAAAAGTTCACGCCCTTCTTTATCTCTAAAGATAGGATGTCCTAACCACCCAACAGCTATTCCATCCCCGTTGTCCATTGAACCTGCTCTGAACAACCCACCTTTTGCCGGATTATTGCCGATGTAATCATAAAAAGCTAATTTTTCGGGAATTTTAGACCAAGCTTCGGATAAACTTTGATTTTCGGCTAGCCCAGCACTAACTCGTCGATATATTTCTTGCTGGAAGTATCCTTGATCCCATTGATAACGAGTGGGACCAAATAATTCAATCGGGGTAGTTGCTGAACCATACCACATAGTTCCCGCAACAACAAAAGCTGCAAAAAAGACAGCCGCGATACTACTGGAAAGGACAGTTTCAATATTTCCCATACGCAATCCTTTGTATAAACGTTGGGGCGGACGAACACTAAGATGGAATAGGCCCGCTAATATGCCCAATGTCCCCGCTGCAATATGATGAGAAGCTATTCCTCCCGGAACAAAAGGATCAAAACCTTCCACACCCCATGCTGGACTTACAGGTTGTACCTTTCCAGTTAGTCCATAAGGGTCGGACACCCATATTCCAGGACCATACAACCCGGTTACATGAAAAGCGCCAAACCCAAAGCAAGCCACCCCGGAGAGAAATAAATGAATTCCAAAGATCTTGGGCAAATCCAAAGAAGGTTTTCCTGTACGTTCATCGCAAAATATTTCTAGATCCCAATACACCCAATGCCAAATAGCTGCCAAGAAGCACAAGCCAGAAAACACAATATGCGCCCCAGCCACGCCTTCATAACTCCAAATACCCGGATTTGTTATAGTTCCTCCTGTGATACTCCAACCACCCCATGAATTGGTTATTCCTAAACGAGTCATAAAAGGTATAACGAACATACCCTGTCTCCACATTGGATCGAGAACGGGGTCAGAGGGATCAAAAACTGCTAATTCATATAGAGCCATCGAACCGGCCCAACCAGCAACCAAAGCTGTATGCATTATATGGACAGACAGCAAACGACCGGGATCATTCAATACGACGGTATGAACACGATACCAAGGCAAACCCATGGAAATACCCCTTTATTAACGAAAAATAGACACTATGTAACTTTATTGCACTGGAAAAAAGTATGTTATGGACCTCCCCTTTTAAGTGGATTATCTCGGAGAAAGAATTAGTATTTTTTTTCTATTCTTTTTTTTTTTTATTTTAGTAAAAATAATAATGTAACAATTCTGTTTGTAGGAACAAAGAAAAGAGAAGCAGATCTATTCTATACCCGATAAGTACCAATGCGCAATGGGGAGTTGACTCCATTTTATATGAGCGAATACATAGAAATTTGTTCATCACTCAAAGGACCTATTCGTAAGAATTTTACTCTATTTGTTTTGTCTTCCTTTATTTTATTTTATAAACTTATCGAATCCACGCAAAAAATATTATTATATTATATTATAAATTATAAGGGTCAATATTATTAAGACAATAAATTCATTGTTACGTTTTCACATTAAAGTGAAATAGAGTACTTAATTTTTTTCTTTCATTTAATGCCTATTGGTGTTCCAAAAGTCCCTTTTCGAAATCCTGGGGAAGACGATTCAATTTGGATTGACGTATAGTGCGACTTGTCAGATATATTGGGTCATATGGAATTCCCCCGTTCTCTCCCCCGATTGAGATATCCTCTGTTTCGCCCAAGAAAGATTGAATAAATCATCCAAAATTTGGAGCGTGAAGTGCAATGAAGTCCAATTAGATCTAGGCTTTTGAGGTACCCAGATTAATATTATCAATTAGAATAATTTATGGTTGATTTGTTTGGATCAAAAAAATGAAGTATCCAGGCTCCGTTTAGAAAACCCAATGGATAATATATCTATTATGATTACTTCTTGTATCATATTCTATTTATAAATTAGGAAAAATTGCAAACTGCTTCCATCGATAAATATAATGAATACGTCAAATATTTGGCAGAAGGCGTGAAATTAATTAAATAAAAAAAAAAGAGAAGTTATAACAAAAAAACGCGGTATTGGGGCATTTGCCCTATATGTGCAAATAAAAATCGGGCAGATCTTTACTCGGAGTAGAGCACAAACCTAAAAGAATTGAAGAAGCCCATTCAGGAACAAGAAAATGCCATCGTGATTTGAATTCAATTTCGATGAAAAAATACATCAATGAGAAGTTTGTTTGATAAGTTTAATGAATTTTTTTTATAGGTAAACGCGTCAAAACTCATTTTTCTTGAAAAATGGAAGAAAAGCCCCTTCATTAGAAAAAAAAAAAGGTTAAAAGGTTAAAAAGTACTCACTATCAAAAAAAAGAGGGCTGGAATCTACACATTGATTCTTTTTTTATTTTTGCGATTTTTGTTGAACCATATGCATCAAAAGGTGCATGTACGGTTTCTAGAGGATAGATTTTTATCCTAACCAACCGACTTTATCGAGAAAGATTACTTTTTTTAGGTCAAGATGTTAATAGCGAGATCTCGAATCAACTTATTGGTCTTATGGTATATCTCAGTATAGAAAGTGAGACAAAAGATTTGTATTTGTTTATAAACTCTCCCGGCGGATGGGTAATACCCGGAATAGCTATTTATGATACTATGCAATTTGTGCGACCCGATGTACAAACAGTATGCATGGGATTAGCTGCTTCAATGGGATCTTTTATTCTGGTCGGAGGAAAAATTACCAAACGTTTAGCATTCCCTCATGCTTGGCGCCAATGGGTTTTTATTTGAAAGAAAAAAGAAAACTATGCCTTCGCCATATGAAATATAAATATTAAGTAATAATAGCATGGCATTTCGAATTCGATATAGATATAAGAATTTTTTTTTAAACATTAGATTAAACATTAGATTATGTATCGAAAGAGTAGTATGAGATATTAAGGGTAAGGGTATTTCTGATTTTATTCTATCAGAGGCCTATTTCAGCGTCACAAACTTTTTTGTTTTCGCGCCGGAAGACTTTTAACACTATTTATGTTATAAAAGATTATGTTATAAAAGAGTACAAAAAAAAGATTATATTCTTTTTTTTTCAAATAAAACAAAAAAAAAAAAAAAAGAAACTTTGGGATTGCTAAATCACTGATGAAATAAAGCAACGGGACCACCATAGTATTTTTTTTTTTTTTTTAACTCTTCCCAAGGAAAGGGTGGTTATTGGATCATTTGCGAATTTAAGCCTGATAAACTCTATATTTTTCTTCGAGGAAAGATAAAAGTAAAATAAAAGTGAATTCTATTGTGGAGCCGTATGCAATGCACAAACAATGCCTGTACGGTTGTTCAATTCTATCTTTTTTTTTCTTATTATTCTTTATCTCTTCTCGTCACTTTATTATTTATTATTATTTATTATGCGAGATAGAATAACCATTTTTTTTCTTATATCATCAGGGTAATGATTCATCAACCTATTTCTGGTTTTTATGAGGCACAAATAGGAGAATTTGTCCTGGAAGCGGAAGAACTACTGAAACTGCGCGAAATCCTCACAAGGATTTATGCACAAAGAACGGGAAAACCTTTATGGGTTGTATCCGAAGACATGGAAAGAGATGTTTTTATGTCAGCAACCGAAGCCCAAGCTCATGGAATTGTTGATCTTGTAGCAGTTGCATAAGAAATAGCAGGAATTTTCCAGCAAACCGCAATTTGAGATTTTATTTTCTTACCAGAATTTCCATTGAATATTCTATTATTTTATTAAATAATAGAATATTCATATAGAAAAAATTCATAATCATCCGGTTAGGATCGATCTAAACCAGTCCATTATGCTATGCATACGATTCAACATGCCAACTATTAAACAACTTATTAGAAACACAAGACAGCCAATCAGAAATGTCACCAAATCCCCCGCTCTTGGGGGATGTCCTCAGCGCCGAGGAACATGTACTAGGGTGTATGTGCGACTTGTTCAGATCGTGAGCTTGGACAAAAGAAAGGAAAAAATTTTCCACTATCTGTGATCAGTACGCATGAATAGAATAGAATGGAAGAATCCCCTTCATTATCTAAAAAAAAGATTTATCATATTCGTCTATTGTGTATCAAATTTATGGTTTCATTGGTGCAAATTCAATCACCTCAATTTAAAATTTAAAACGAGAAAGAATTTCCCATTGGTAGGAAATGATTATCCATTAAGCAGGGAAATCTTATTTAAATTAAAAGGCCGAAAATTTATGCCCCTACTCTTGCAAGAACGGACTAATAGGGTCAACTAATTAACTAATCCTCAAATTAAATACCGTTACTGTATAGATAGATCTCCTTGTGAAAGGCCTATTACTGGATAATTCATGGGTAGAGCCAAAGAGTGTGAACTGTACACGTTAACAATAGCATTGATTAAATGATTAAAAATGAAGGAAGTGGCTCCGGTGTATAGAGAAGACCTCACCGTTTTAGAAGTAACCATATAAACGATGGAACCCACTATTTATTTATCATTTTTATCATTTTTATCTATTTCTATTTACTACTTACTACTTAGTTTTCTTTATAATATTTTTATTCGATACCCAATATCAATACAGTTTCCTATTTCGAGGTGAAATGCCTCAAACAAAAAAATCGTGGTTGGGAAGGTTATAGTAGCAAAAGCCGTTGGAATTATTATTTTATACATTGGAAGAATCCGTTTTGTTATTATAGAAAAGGGGAAAAGAATAACTGAAAGAAAGGAAATCAATTAGTTATTCATCAAAATTTCGTTTATTCAATGACCAGAATTAGACGAGGATATATAGCTCGAAGGCGTAGAACAAAAATTCGTTTATTCGCATCAAGCTTTCGCGGGGCCCATTCAAGACTTACTCGAACTATTATTCAACAAAAAATAAGAGCTTTGGTTTCGGCCCATCGGGATAGAGATAGGCAAAAAAGAAATTTTCGTCGTTTGTGGGTCACTCGGATAAATGCAGTAATTCGCGAGAGTACGGTATCCTATAGTTATAGTAGATTAATAAACAATCTGTACAAGAGACAGTTACTTCTTAATCGTAAAATACTTGCACAAATAGCTATATTAAATAGGAATTGTCTTTATATGATTTCCAATGACATTATAAAATCAAAATAAGGAAATTGAAAGGAATTCGTGGAATGTTTTACAAGGAATTCGTGGAATGTTTTACATGGAATTTCCTGAAGAATGATTTGATTTCGGGGAAGGTAGAATAGAAATTAGTATGATAAAATAGAATGATAATACGATCAAGTAAAGTAGTCAAACTGAGCAAAAACATTTTTTTTCGAAAAGAAATAATAAACAAACTTTCTTCTTCCCCAATTCGTTTTTTTCTTACGACACGACAATCCAATTTTTCTTTTCGGATTTTTTGAACAAAACTCAAACGTAAATTGATGTTTTGTTCAATTGTGGAGTAAGCCTATTTTTCTATATTTTTTTTCTAGTTCTAAGATCAATAGTTATAGCGACCAACTCGCTTTTTTTCAAATTGTTTTTCATTATTAAGAAAAGGTAACGAAGATAAAATACGAGCTTGTTTTATAGCAATAGTAATTAATCGTTGTTGTTTTAAACTCAATCTATTCACCCGTCTAGATAATATTTTTCCTTGTTCACTAATAAATCGACTAATTAAACTCATGTTTCTATAATCAATT